>PVJX010025679.1:0-26665 GCA_004027295.1 Dolichotis patagonum | reverse complement strand
AGGACAGCAAAACCGGTCTGGTTAGTCAGGGAAAGATTCAACAGAAAGTGGTGTTTTGGGTGAAACATCACTACTAAAGTAGATACAGTGATAGAAAAGAAGATTGTGCAAAGATTCTCAGTATCATTAGTTATTAGGGAAATGTATATTAAAACCACAGTAAAATGCTGCATATTATAATTGCTGAAATTAAAAAAAAGTCAATGACCATATCAAGTGTTGCTGAAGATATGGGGGAATGAAAAGTCTCATGGATGGCTGTTGGTGATGTACGGTGGTGCACATGCTGGAAAACACTTGGAAGTTTCTTAAAACAAACTGTCATAATCATGCAATGGAATGATCAGCAATGAAGAAGACTTCCAGGAAGATGGTGGAGTGGTGAGCAGCCGAGAAGATTTGGGGTCCAGACACTGTAATACAGCAACATGAAGAAGAGAAGAAAGAGGGAAGTGAGTCCGCTAGACCCAGGAAGGATCTGAAGTGATAGTTGAAGCCCATGGGGAGAGTGAAGAGACAAACTTCAGTGAAGAAGGAGGAAGCAGGCATCGTTTCCCTGAGCATGGATTCTCTGTGTGGGAGGGGCAACTCCAACCTGCAGAGACACTGTGACTCCTGGCAACCTCAGAGGCCTCTACGGAGAAAAGTACCAATGGAGCAGAGCAGTGGGTGCAAGGGACTGCACTTGTTGGTGAGTTATTCAAGTTCAGGTGTCCCACAAGAGAGGGTGATTGGCCAGGAGCCATCTTGGAGAGAAGCCAACTGACTTCACAGCTCAGCAACTGCCGGCTCCACTTAGCAGCTCCAAGCCAAGTTCAAGCCCATAGGAGGTGAACAGACTGCTGCAGGCTGAATGGGTCTGGATCCAGCCTCTTGGTCAGAAACCAGCCTGAACTTCAGTGGACATAAAGGTGCAGACTTGCTGGGATTATCCACTACCCATTGTAATGCTACAGAAGAAATTAGACAGTTTCTACAATTAAACAATAATGCCAATAGAACATACTGGAATTTATGGGACAATGAAAGCACTCCTATGAGGGAAATTTATAGCGGTAAATACCCATAGGAAGGAGAGAGAGCAAATAAACAACTTAATGTTGAAGCTGAAACTTCTAGAAAAAGAAGAACAAGCCAAACCCAAAGCTTGTATGAGGGAGGAAGTTATAAAGACCAGAGTAGAATTTAATGCAATGGAGACTAAAAAGCCGTACAAAGAGTCAATGAATCAAAGAGCTGGTTCTTTGAAAGCTTAAATAAAACCAACAAACCCTTAGCCAAACTTATTTAAAAAAGGAAGAAAAGATTTAATTCCATGCAATTAGGGAAGAAAAGGATGACATCACAATAGATCCTGCAGAAATCCAGATCATCTATACCTACCTCAAAAACCTGTATTCCATTAAGGTAGAAAATGCAGAAGAAATGGATGGATTCCTGGGTACATATGAATTAGGCTGAATCAAGAAGATACAGAGATCATAAATAATTCTGTATCATTTAGTGAAATTAAAGATGTAATTTTAATTTAAAATCTACCCTCAAAGAAAAGCCCAAGCCCCAGTAGATTCACTGCTGAATGCTTCAAGAAATTTAGGGAAGACTTAATGCCACTATTTCTCTAACCCTTTAATGAAAATGAAAGGCTCACTATTGTAGTCAGGGATTACAAGAAGAACAAGACAATACAGGACACATAATGCACAGTATTATTTTATGATGGTCACCCAGAGTCAAATACAAGAAGTGCAAGAAATCTGTCCACACACTGAAGACCAGAGAATTCAGCCCAGGGCCAGGATCCCATAGCAATGTCCTGCATGAGTCCATCTGAAGACCTAGAGCCCATGACAATGCCTCCAACAAGTCCAGCTGGAGGCCTAGAGCCCACAACAATGACTCACACAAGTCTGTTTCATGGATCTGCACTGGGAAGGCCTAAAGGTCAGCGATGGAAGCCAGAAAGTCTATGCCTGCAGGATGAAGGAGCTGTGCCAGTAGGCTGAGGGTGCTGCACTGGACCAAGAAACAATGCTCAAAATAAGAACCAGGGCTCCCCCCAAAAAGTATCACAGCCGTCCTGAGTGACAATGAGGTCCTGAGCTCCTCCAATGATGGGAACAGGCAAGTCCCTATCAGGAAACCAACATAACAAGTACACCTCCCCCCCATAGCCCTGAGCCAGGAAGCAGCACTTAAAGTAAGGACCAAGCTCTCCCAAAGTGAACCACAGCCATTCTCAGTGACAAGATCCTGAGCTCCTCTGATGATAACAGCTCTGAGTTCATATCAGGGAAGCCAGCAAGACAAGCTCCTCCTGGAGAACCACCAGCTCCAAACAACAACATTTAGGAGAGCATGCAATGCTACTCTGGGCCATCTGCACTCAGCACCAAGCTGATTCAGTTCAACTAGTGTTTAAATTGACCATCAGTTTTCAATGCACAATAGTCACAATACCCTCAAATTCAACCAAAAAGGAACTGTAGGCCAATCTCCCTAGTGAGTATAGATGTAAAAATCCTCTATAAGATACTGGCAAGCAGAATGCAGAAACCATCTAGAAGATTATTCATCATGACCAAGCAGGACTCATCCCAGAGATGCATGGATGGTTCAACATATGCAAATCAGTAAATGTAATATATCACATTAACAGAGCCAAAAAATAAAAAAAAAAACCATGATCAACTGAATAGACTAAGAAAAAGCATTTGATAACATCCAGCATTCACTTATGATGAAATTGGAATTATCTCAATCTGATAAAAGCAATCTATGACAAACCAACACCTAACATCATACTAAATGGACAAAAACTGAAAACTTTCACCCTAAAATCAGGAACAAGATAAGGATGTCCACTGTCACCACTCTATTCAATATAATTCTGGAAAAATTAGCCAGAGCAATTAGACAGTAGGAAGAAATAAAAAGGAATAAGGATAGGAAAATAAGTTAAATTATCATTATTTTCAAATGTCATGATACTCTACATAAAAGCCCCCCAAAACTCCACCAAGAGACTTCTAGATTTTATTGAAAAAATTAGGTAGCACAGCTGGATGCAAAGTCAATATTCAAAAATCAATAGCCTACCTGTACACAAACAACAAACTCACTGAGAGAGAAATAAGAGAAACAGCACTTTTCACAGTAGCATCCAAAAAGTGAAATACCTAGGAATCAATCTAATGAAGGAAGTAAAAGACCTATATATTAAAAATTATAGTACTCTGAAAAAGTAGATTGAAGAGGATATCAGAAAATGGAAATATATCCCTTGTTCTTGGATAGGCAGAACCAATATAATGAAAATGTCTATACTTTCAAAACTAGTATATAGATTTGATGTAACCTTGATCAAAATACCAATAGCATACCTTAAAAAACTAGGGCAAAAAAATCCTGAAATTCATTTGGAACCCGAAGAGACCCAGAATAACAAAGGCAATTCTGGGCATCAAAGGCAAGACAGGATCATCACAATCCCTGACTTAAATTTTTCACAAAGCTAGTGTTATAAAAATAGCACAGTGTTTGCAAAAAACAGACTCAAGGATCAATGGAACAGATTAGAAGATGCAGAAACAACTTCAGACACACTTAGCCACCTTATCTTTGAGAGATACTTACCAAACACATGCCAAACATAGGAAAGATAGACTAATAAATGGTGTTGGAAAAAATGGTTTTTCACATGCTAAAGACTAAAAATAGACCCATGTCTTTTACCATGCCTTGAACTAAAATTGAAACGGATTGAAGATATAAATTTTAAACAGAAACACTAAATCTGCTGGAATATAGGATAAATAGAACTCTTGAAAACATTGGTGTAAGCAAAGACTTTATGAACAAAACCCCAATGGCACAAAGAATCAACAACTGGGATCTCATCTTATTAAATGGTTTCTGCACAGCAAGAGAAACCAGCAACAGAGTGACGAGACAAACCACAGTGTGGGAAGAAATTTTTCCCAGTGATCCCCTAGACTAAAGACTACTATCTAAAACATGAAAAGAACTCCAAACAGACTGCCCAAATTTAAAGACCCAATCCAGCCCTGGAGATCAATGGAGTGACAGATATTGCAGTCATAAAGCCCCCACTTCCTATAGACCCAAACCAAAAATGGCCATCTGGAATAAATAGTAGAACTTCTGCTGAAGAAATAGGAATAGCAAATAAATGTATGAAAAAATTGTCAATATCATTGGTCATTTGAGAAAACAATACTGAGATTCCATCTCACCCCAGAGAGAGTGGCTATTATCAAGAAATCAACCAATAACAAATGCTGGCAGGGCTGTGGGGAAAAAGAAACACTTTTCCACTGCTGGTGGGAGTGTAAACTGGTGCAAACAGTGTGGAAATTAAACTGCAGATTCCTCAAAAACTAGGATTAGAGATTCCATTGGATCCAACTATTCCCCTTTTTGGTATCTTCCCAAAAGATACCAAACAAAAGCATCATGCCACAGCAATATATTCACACTCATGTTTATAGCAGCACAGTTTATAGTAGCTAGATCTTGGAGATGATCCAAATGCCCATAAACTGAAGATGTGATTTTTTTATGCAGTGGAGTATCACTCTACCAAAAAGAAGGAAAAGCTTGAGACATTTCTAGATAAATGGATGTACTTTGAGACTATATTCTTAAGTGAAATAAATTGGATACACGTGTGTAAATACCACATAGTTTCTCTGGTGTGAGAAATCCAAAGTAAATAAGGGTGACAATGTATAATACATCCTCTTGTTTTTCTTTTCCTGGTTTTCCTACATAGCTCCTGTTCTTTCTTGACATCTAAACTCCTGCCTTAGAACACTGGTTCAGAGTTAACCTGGGCCTATATATCTCAAATTGCAATTCTTAAGAACTCAGATAAAGTCCTTTTATTTTGTAATTTCTGAAGTCGAATTAATGAGGGTTTTTTTTTTTGGTAAGAATTCTTCCATACTGTTTTCTATAATGGTTGTAGTAATTTACACTCCTGCTAACAGTGTTATAGAGTTCATTTTTCTCTACGTCCTTTCCAACACTTACCCTTTTTTTGATCATAGCCATTCTAACAGATATGAGGTAGCATCACATTGCTTTCATTTGTATTTCTCTGATGTTAGTGATGTAAACATTTAAAAAAATATACCAGTTGGCCATTTCTCCTTTTGAGAAATACCTATTTAGGGTTTTTCCCATATTAAATCACATTATTCTTGCTTTTGATTATTGTTGCCTGTTTCACAGATTGTCTTTTTACTTTGTTCATTGTTTCTGTTGTTGTGTAAAAGCTTTTTAATTTGACATAATCTTATTTTTTTCTTTTTTCATTTTGTCATCTGTACTTTTAGGGCACATTAATATAATTTTTGTTTATAGATTTATAAACTCTAGTTTATAAATAAAATAACTTCATTTATAAAGTTTATAGGAGTTGGGTTTCCTGCATAACTTCTGGGATCACTGTAATGATCAAATGAAGTTGTATTGCAAAACTCTTGGCACAGTCCATGTGGCCACTGCACATAGCACTTGATAAATGATGGTTACTATAGATAAAATGATTATTGTTTTATTCCATGGTATCTGCTGTCCTTAGTCTATTCTCCACCTGTTCATAACCTGCTCTTAAAGGTTTTCCTGGTCTTTCCTTCCCAATGCACCATGTAGTCTTTTTTTTTTTATTCAAAGAGAAAAAGAAAACAGAAAAAAGGGTAGAAATAATACAGAATTTAAAAAAAAATTAATGCTAAGAAATCACTAGTTGATAAATTACACATTTTCATCTTAGTAATAGTTGTTCAAGTCACAAAATTAAAGCATAGAAAGTGGACAAACAATGAGAGTGCAAAGCATTCTGTTCAATGATCCAACAAAAATGTAGTAATATGGTTATCTATCTTACACACTTAAATATACATACAGTTATATCCCTTAGAGCACTTTCCTTCCATTTCTTTTTTACAATAGTGATTACACATTTCAGATCTTATTACTCCTACAGTTTTTATTACTTTTTATACCAGAGAGACAATGTGGTATTTCTAAATCTGATTCTTATTTATTTCACTTATGAGGATAGTCTCCAGTTGCCTTCATTTACCTATAAGGGCCTCAAGATCATACTTTTTATAGTGGAGTTAATAATCCCTTGTATAAAAACACCACATTTTTTCATCTTCTCTGCAGTTGATGGGTATTTTGGTTGGTTCCAAGATTTAGCTATTACAAATTGTGCTGCTATAAACATGGGTGCACATATATCAATGTGACATCTTTTCAGTTTTTCTGGGAAAATACCCAGGAGGGGAATACCTGGATTGAATGGAACGTCCAATCCTAGTCTTCTGAGGAATCTCCATGCTGATTTCCATAGTAGCTGCACCAGTCTACACTCCCACCAACAGTGGAGTAGTGTTCCTTTTTCCCCACAGCCTTGTCAACATTTGTTTACCGGTTGATTTCTTGATGGCAGCTATTCTTTCTGGAGTAAGCTGAAATTTCAGTGCTGTTTTAATTTGCATTTCTTGAATGACCAGTGACGAACATTTCTTCATGTATTTGTTTGCCATTTGTATGTTTTCATCTGAGAAATATGTGTTCATCTCAGATGCCCATTTTTGGAGAGAGTCTTTGAATTCGGGGGACCTGATGTTTTTTAAATTCTTTATATGTTTTGGATATAAGTCCTTTGTCTGAGGGGTTGCTGGTTAAATTTTCTCCCATTCTGTGGGTTGTTTTCACTGTTAGTGATTTATTTTGAAATGGAAAAACTTTTCAATAATATGAGGTCCCAGTTGTTGGTTCTTTGAAGTGTTCCCCATGCAGTTTGGGTTTTGTTCATTAAGTCTCTGCCCATCCCTATGTCTCCAAGACTTCTACCTAACTTGTCTTCCAGTAGATTTAGTGTTTCTAATATTTAGATCTTTGATCCATTTTGATTTTAGTTTAGTGCATGATGATAGGCATGGGTCTAGTTTCAGTCTTCAGCATGTAGAAAGCCAATTTTTCCAACACCACTTACTAAAGAGGCTATCCTTCCAATGAACATGTCTAGCCCCTTTGTCAAATATCAGGTGGTTTAGTGTCTTTGTAGTTATGTTTGAATCTTCTAATCTGTTCCATTGATCCTCAGGTGTATTTATTTGTCAGTACCATGCTGATATTTTTCACAGTAGCTTTGTAGTATAGTTTGAAGCAGGAATTGAGATGCCTCCTGCCTTATCTTTGTTGCCAGAAATGCCTTTGCTATTCTAGGTTTCTTCTGTTTCCAAATGAATTTTAGTAGTATTTTCTCTAGGTCTGTAAGGTATGTTAGTGATATTTTGATTGGGATTGCATTAAATCTGTATAGCAGTTTTGGGAGTATGGCCATTTTCACAATGTTGGTTATTCCTAACCAAGAGCAAGGAATATCCTTCAATTTTCTAATATCTTCTTCAATCTCCTTTTTTAGCATAGTATAATTTTCAGCATATAAGTCTTTTACATTCTTGGTTAGGTTGATTCCTAAGTATCTCATTTTTTTTAGATGCTATTGCAAAAGGTGATATTTCCATAATTTCTCTCTTGGTGAGTTTTTTGCTTGTGTACAGGAATGCTGTTGGTTTTTGAGCATTGATTTTGTATCCAGGTACATTATTGAATTTGGTTATTAGACCTAGACATATTTCAATAGTTTTTGGGGTCTTCTATGTAGAGTATCATGTCACCTGCAAATACTGATAATGTAACTTCTTCCTTTCCTAGCCTTATTCTTTTTATTTCTCTCTCTTGTCTGATTGCCCTGGCTATTATTTCCAGAACTATATTGAATAGGAGTGGTGATAGTGGACATCCTTGTCTTGTTCCTGATTTTAGAATGAAAGCTTTCAGTTTTTGTCCATTTAGTATAATGTTGGCTGTTGGTTTATCATAGATGGCCTTTAGGAGATTGAGGTAGATACTATGTATTCCAAGTTTCTGAAGGGTTTTTATCATGAACATGTGTTGGACTTTATCAAAAGCTTTTTCTGCATCTATTGAGATGACCATGTGGTTTTTGTTTTTGGCTCTGTTGATGTGGTATATTACATTTATTTATTTACATATGTTAAACCATCTCTGCATTCCTGGAAGGAATATCAGTTGGTCATGATGTATAATCTCCTTGATGATTTGTTGCACTCTATTTGCCAGTATTTTATTGAGAATCTTTGCATCAATGTTCATTAGTGAGATTGACCTATAGTTCTCCTCTTTGGTTGAGTTTTTCTCTGGTTTTGATATCAGAGTAATACTTGCTTCCAGGAATGATTTAGGGAGGTTTTCTTCCCTTTCAATTTCATTAAAGAATTTAAGGAGTATTGCCGTCAGATCATCTCTAAATTTCTTGTAGAATTCCGCTGTGAATCCCTCAGGACCTAGGCTTTTTTTTTTTGTTGGTAAGTTTTCAATCACATTTTCAATTTCAATAGTGGATATTGGAATTGCTATATCTTCTTGATTGATCTTTGGTAGTTCATATGTTTCTAGAAATCTGTCCATTTCCTCTGTGTTTTCCACTCTATGCCAGTAGAGGTTTTCAAAGTAGATATTGATGATCTTTTAATTTCCATGGGAATCTGTGGTTTTTTCCTTCTTTTTAGTCCTTATTGCATGAATTTGGTTTTCTCTTTCTTTTTCTTGATAAGATTAGCCCTAGGTTTGTCAATTTTGTTTATTCTCTCAAAAAACCAGTTTTTTGATTCATTAATTCTTTGTATTGTTGTTTTAGTTTCAGTTGCATTAATTTCGGCTCTGAGCTTTACAATTGCCTCTCTTCTATGAGTTTTGGGTTTAAATTGCTCTTCTTTTTCTAGAAGCTTGAGATGTAGCTTTAGGTTGTTTATTTGTGCTTGTTTCTGTTTTCTTGATATGACAATTTATTGCTATATATTTCCCTCTTAAGAACACTTTCCTTGCATCCTACAGATTATGGTATGTTGTTTTTGTACTTCCATTGAGTTGTAAGTATTGTTTTATTTCTTCTTTAATTTCATCTGTAACCCACTGGTTGTTCAGAAAGTTATTTAATTTCCATGTATTTATGCAGGTTTTGCAATTTCTCTTGCCATTAATTTCCAATTTCAGTGCGCTATGGTCAGATAATATACATTGGGTAATTTCAATCCCTTTGCATTTACTTAAGAATGTTTTATGGGTTATTATATGGTCTATTTTGGAGAATGTCCCATGCACAGCTGAGAAGAATGTGTATTCTGATGTGGTTGGATGGAACACTCTGTAAACATCTACTAAGTCCATTTGTTTGCAGGTATGATCCAGTTCTATTATTTCCTTGCTGACTTTTTGTCTAGTTGATCTATCTCTTTGACAATGGGGTATTAAGTTCCCCCACTATAATTGTGCTCTTGTATATTTGGTTTTTCATGTCCATTAGTATTTGTCTTATATAGTTGGGTGCTCCTGTATTTGATGCATATATACTTATAATTGTTAGTTCTTCCTCTTGAATTTTTCCACTAACAAGTATGTAGTGAACTTATTTATCTGTTTTAATCATTTTAGGTTTGAAGTTCACATTGTCTGCAAATAGAATAGTTATACCTGCTTTTTATCTGGGTTCCTATTGCATGGCATACTGTTTTCCATCCTTTGACTTATAATCTATGAGTTTCCTTTTGAGTCAGATGTGTTTCTTGTGCACAGCATATTGTAGGATCCTGTTTCTTGATCCATTCTGTCAACCTATTTCTTTTGATAGGTGAATTGAAGTCATTTACATTTATGGGTATCACTGATACATACTGGCTCAACTTTGCCATATTATGTTCCAGTTGTTTGTTTTCTGCTTTTCCCCCTTGTTTAATTGCTTATCTTGCCTGTGGTTTCTTTCTGTTGTTGTTCTGGTGATTGTGGTCATTCTTATCTATATCTAGTATGTCTTTCAATATTCTTTCTAGGGTTTATTTGGTGGACATGAATTTCTTCAGTTGTTCTTTGTTGTGGAAGTATTTTGTTTCTCTGTTAAATTTGAAAGAAATTTGTGCTGGGTGCAGTAATCTGGGTTGAAAGTTGTTTTGTTTCAGGGCTTGAAACACCTCACTCCAAGTTTGTTTTGACTTGAGGGTTTGTGCTGAAAGGTCTGCCATGATTCTACTGGGCTTTCCTTGACAGATGAGTTGTTTTCAACAGCTTTTAGTATTCTGTTTTTATGTTGTATGTCTGGGATCTTAATTATTATATGTCTGGGTGTAGATTTATGTTGGTTGTGACTGTTTGGCATTCTATATGCCTCACTTATCTGTATATCAGATTTTTTCCCCATGTTTGGGAGATTTTCCATTATTACTTCTGTGAATAGTTTAGCTATGTCATTTGCATTGACTCCTGCATCTTTACTGATGCCTATTACTCTTATATTGTTTCTCGTAGCATCATCTTGAAGCTGCTGGATTGTCATTTCATGCTGCTTTGTTATTTTTAAAAGTTCTATCCCTTCATGATTGCTAATTGTGATCCTGTCCTCAAGGTCCGAAATTCTATCCTCAGCTTCTTTTAAATGGTTTTGCCAGCATTCAGGGGAATTTTTTGTTTCTTGAATATCTCTTTAAATTTGTTTCATGAATTCTGCTTGTTTTCTATATTGCTCGTTCAAGGTTTCAATCAGTTTCCCATGCTCTTGTACTTTTTTAATCTATTCCTTCCCTAGCTGTGTTTAGCGACACCTTTACCAAGGTTGTTTTTTCTGTCTTTACATGAGACATTACTTCTAATTTGATTTCCTCTATAGACTCATAGGGTTGCTTTTTTAAATTTCATTTGCTATCTTTTCAGAGATTTCCACTGTGTGATTTTAAAGTCCTCTATTTCAATGTCTCCTTTACTTGCCCCTGATGGACTAGAAGTTTGAGTTTGGGTTTTGCTTTTTCATTTTGTCATTTTGACCTTTCGGGCTAATATTTGGTCTTTAAATCCAACTAGTCTCACCTATTTGTGGTGCATATCTTAGGGTCCTACTGTGTGGTTGATGTTTGTCCAGCTGCTGGGTGCCACAATGAAGAGGTAGGCCAGTCACTTGAGTTCCTCCTGTAGAGTGTGTTGGGTGAGTCCTATATTCTTACTAGGCTGACAAATCTCCAAGAATATTGATGTAAATCTGCCCTTAGTTCCTGCTGTTACTATATCTGCAGATTGTTTCAGGTTACCAGATCTCCCTGTCTATAGTGTTTGTCTTGGCTGGGGCCCTACTGTGTCACTGGGTGTCTCATAAGCTCTTCTGATTTTCTCCAGGTTGGGGGAGGCCTTATTGTCATCCTCCTCAACCTACCTGATGTTCTCTGTGTGGAGGAAGGATTCACTTACACGCTTGCCAAGCTCACCGAGGTTCTACTTCTGGAGGGGACTTGGCTATTGCACCTGTTTATCCACTGAAGGTGGCAAACTGTATTCCTATTTTAGGGGTAAACTCACCACACTGATGGAAGCTTGCTGAGTTCTTCTATTTGGGTGAGGGGTTACTGAGCCTCTCTTTGACACAGGATGGTTAATCCACTGAAGTCCAAGGTTCTAGGGGGAGGAGTGGGAGCCGAAGATCAACAGCAATACTAGGTCCAATAGGTAGGGGGGTCCCAGAGGGCATCCCCAGGATGGCAGGGGCATTTGAGGCTGGCTTGGCCTGGCTCTGCATGTTGCTGGAGGTCCTGTGTTCTGTGGCAGACAGCAGGATTCTGGGGGCATAGAAGGGTTGGGCCCAGGGAGGCCAGTCTTGTGCATAGATGGTGGTCCTGTGCCCCATGGCACATAGCTGGAGGCCGGGGGCATGGTAGGGGTCAGCTTGGGGGGCCCGACCTTGCATGCAGCTGGTGGTCCTGTGTCCTGCTGTTGATAACTGGAAACTGGATGGTGGGCACCTTGTAGTCTTCTTATCTCACCTCTGAGCCGTGAATGCTCCCTTTCTGAAATCTCTCCACTGGTGCCTCCAACGTTATTAACTGAGCTTCTGTACACACTTCCTGGGAAGTGTGTGAATTTTGCTCATTAGATGCTAAACTACTGCTACCAAAAAGTGACAAATGACAGTCTGCAACCTCTTACTACCATAAAACTCATGCAATAAAGCACAAAGGAGCTATAGAGCAGCAAGGTTGTGGGATAATAAGGAATATGTGTCTGCTACAGGCAGTTTCTTGAAGTGGCAGGTTCAGTAAGTTAATGTTTAAGGATGTAGACAGCTTCACTTAATGAAATGAAGTGTTCAGGAACACAGATCTGTCACCATTGCTTGTCATGTGAAACAGTGGATTTGTTGCTTGTGAATGAGATTGCATTACCAAAAACATTTGTTCATATTGGAATGTTACCCAGGGCAGCAATTTTGTTAATAAAATGCTGACAATGAAATGGTTTCTCCCATCCTTGGAACCCTTCCAAACAACTTTCTGAATGTGGGTCATGGCTTTCCTGGAACCTTATTCACTGAAATGATTTGATGACGGCAATATAGTCATTTGTGTTTCAGTGCTGGGTGGCTGCTCTGGTATGAGCCACAGGATTTTCTGTATGATAATCTGAAGTCTGTGTCCATGTGTTTTTTTCAAAGCAGGGAATATAGAGGTAGAAATCATAGTATGTCAGAGTTGAAGCAAAGCTCTGCATTGTAGCAGGAAAACCACCCAACAGCACCCTGCTCCCACACCACGCTAGTCATCTTTCCCTTTTTCTTCAGGACCAAAAGTCTTGGAGAGTGTTCCATATTACCATCTCATCTCTCTAATCTTTCTAGCAAACAGAATCAGTGATCTATAAATCCCAGAAACAATAGTAGTTTCAGACCTCTTCTAGACTGACCTATCAGCAGAATTTTCCAGTGTGGTACTCACCAGGTCCTGATGTTCTTGGTTTCTGTGGTCCCACACATTCATAGTTTTCCTTTTATTTCTCTTTGGACTCCTTTTCAGGTTCACTTTCCTCTAATATCAGTTGTTAAATGCTGGCTGTCGTTTGAAGATCAAGCAGAGGCCTGATCTCTCAAACTTTGGGCTTCACCTAAAGAATCCCATCTGATGAAAAGGAAAAATCACTACAGACCCTGTGGAAATACAGAAGATCATCACTACTTACCTTGAAAAACTTTACTCTCATAGCTTTGATGACACAGAAGAAATGGTCAGATTTATAGAAACATAAATTGCCAAAGATGGATCAAAAAGATGTAAAATTGCTGAATAACCCAATTTCAGTTAATGAAATTGAAAATGTAATTAGAACCTTACCAAGAAGGAAAAGTCCAGGTCCAGATGGATTCACACCTGAATTCTACAAGAAATTCATGGAAGACTTATATGGCAACACTCCTCAAACTCTTTAATGAAATTGAAAGGGGAGCAATTCTCCCTAACTCATTCTTGGAAGCAAATATTAACCTAATACCAAAGTGGCCAAATATGCTCACTGTAAGAAAGAGAGCCTCTTTAATATGTGGCTAGAAAAACTGTTTTTCCATATACTGAAAAGTCCCATGCCTATCACAATACACTAAAGTTAAAATGGATCAAAGATCTAAATATTAAAATATAAACACTAAATCTGCTGGAAGACAAAGTAGGTAGAAACTTTGAAGACATAGGAGTAGGCAGAGAGTTCATAAACAAAAGTCAAACTGCACGGGAAATACTTCCCAGAATCAACAATTGGAAAGTTTTTGTGTGTCAAAGGAGATCTCCAACAGAGTGAAATGAAAACCCATGAATTGGGAAAAAAATGTTAGTCAACTGTCCCTCAGACTTCTATCTTGAACATATAAAGAATTTTAAAAAGTTAGGTCCCCCAAATTCAAAGACCCAATCCAAAAATGAGTATCTGAAATGAATACTCACTTCTCAGATGGAGAAATACAAATGGCAAACAAATATATGAAAAAATGTTCAACATCAATGGTCATTTTGGAAATTCAAATTAAAACAACACTGAGATTCCATCTCACTCCAGAAAGAATGACCAGGATCAAGAAATCAACCAATAGCAAATGCTGGAGGGCCCGTGGAGAAAAAGAACTCTTCTTGGTTGTTAGTAAGAGTGTGTACTGGTGCAACCACTGCTGAAATCAGTGTGGAGGTTCCTAAAAAAGCTAGCATTAGAGGTACCATTTGACCCAGTTATCCTGCTTCTGGGCATATTCCCAGAAGAACTGAAAACATCATACCACAGTGGTATATGTGCACCATGTTTATAGCAGCACAATTTGTAATAGCCAATCTTAGGAGCAACCTACATGTCCATCAGTTGAAGAATGGTTAAAAAAGATGTGATATTTTTATACAATGGAGTACTACTCAGCTATAAAGAAGGATTGCATCAAGGCTTTTATAGATACATGAGTGTGTTTTGAGACCATACTCATAAAGTGAAATAAATCATACTCACATGTTTAAATATTATATTATGTCCCTGGTGTAAGAAATTAAAAGAATAAATAAGATCCAAAATTATGAATAAATATTATTAAAGGGTAAGAAACTGCTCAAAGAGGAAAAATAACTCAGATAGGGAAAAGGAGAAAATGTAAGCAAAAAGAAAAAAGATATAAATTTGTACGTATACGCTTAAGATTGCTAAAATGATTGTACTACTAATTCTATTAGTTCTTGGAACAAAACAGTTAATGTTCGTAGGATTGGGTCAATTTTCCATGTCTATATCTGGTAATCCAAGTAACTCTTTTGAAGATAACTGCAAAATAACAACCTTTGTTAAGTTCCTATCGCCTTGTTTTGAAAGCCTTGCTTTGTTATTGTTTTGGGTTTTTTGTTATCCTTATTTATTCCTCTCTTTTGTTTCTTGTTATTCATGTATTTTTTGCTTTGTTTTGTTTTTTCTTCTTTAAAATAAAAAAGTAAATCAAAAGTAAAAAGAATCTCATCTGGAGCTTCATCTGCCATCTTTGTGCAGGTTATTCACACAGCTCCTTTGAGCTGTGGATTCCCCTGATTGCCCTTCATATTTCCTTAGGGGGTCTCAGACTCCCTGGGGACTCAAAATGTTCAGGTCCAATGTTCAGTCTTCTCCCAAAACACCCTTTCTACTCTACTAGCATTTCTACTTGATGAGTCAGAAATTTAGAAATCATTCTCAGCATTTCCCTCTTGCCTTTCATATTCAGTTCATTAGTAGGCCATGTTGATTTTATTTATCTATCTTTCTACCTTTGTGCTTTTGCAGCATCGAACCTGACATATAGAGGAGCTCAATAAATGCTTAATGAGTCATTGCACCTCCAGGTAATAACCTAGGCCAGGCTGTTATAGGCTCTGGCCAGAACAGCTTTCAGACTTTCTGAATGTAGATGGAGACAATCCAAGCCAGACAGCTCTCTGTATCACAACCAAAGAGATCTACCCAAACATGCAAATCTGATCACATCATCCTCTACTCCCAGTTTCAATGGTTTCCTATTGCACCTACGAAAGTGAGAAGTTTTAATATGACTTACAAGGGCCTGTGTAGTTTTGCTGTCTCTCCCGTTTCTTCTTTTACCATGCTGCACCTTGCTTCATGTACCCCAAGCATAACACTGTGCTCTGCCCACCTCACACATTCCACTGCTCTCCAATCTCCTGCCTGGATACCCTCTGAGACAGCTGAGGACCTGCCAAAAAATAGATAGAATGATCAAATGCTGGGAAGGGAGACCCATGGGATATGTCCGTTTTGTGCTTTCACGGCAGAAACAAACATGGATATAAATGGATTCCCAGGACTCGCATATAGCTCTGGAGTTAAAAGTACAAGAGCTGCAAACACATCCACCAACACTGATGCAAGCAAGGCGTGGCCTTCTGGAACACTGCTTCACCCTAGTAGTAAAGGCTGACCAGTGAGACTGCAACTGAGCTCAGGCACTGACCACGGATCTACCACTGGACCCTCCCTAGAGCTTGGATCTCTTATTTGCATGGAGAACCTGGGTAGGAACATCAGGTGGGATTCTTTTCTGGGTCAACCATCTCTTTCCTTTGTTTTGGGAGCTGCTGGCCTGATCTGCCTTTGATGGTTAGAGCAGATGTCTTAGTGAAAAAGCCTTGCCTGTGGCACTTTTCATCTGCATCTGATCAGATTTCTCTAGTTTCTGGCCCCGAGGTCCCAGGTGCAGGAATACTTGTGCTACCTCCACTTCCCATTGCGTTTCCCAATCTCCTCCTAGTACTCATTCTCCTGATCCTGACTTCTCACAATACTATATGCCCTTGAGAGTAATAATTTTAATTTTTAAAAAATGTGTATATTTGAATAATGTCTGTATCCTCCCGGGTGTTAACTCTGATGACAGGGTTTTCTGTTTTAGTCTTAGCATAGCTGGTGCTCAATACCATTTGGTAAATATGGCATCTAACATATTTAGTTGGAGGCCAGGTCTTGGCTTTGCTGTGAATGACAGCATAATTTCAGGAGTAAAGAACTGTTACTTGGATCAAGGAAATTCTGCCCTTCATTATTGAAATTTATGTGAGCTATTCAAAAATCTTGGCCACTGATGCATCCAATGTATTTTCTGATAAATTCTTTAAGTGGAAACCTCAGGTTTTAGAGGTTTGGATCCAGGCAGCAGTCCTCAACTGTCTCAATTGATTTCCTAAATTCTTTCCATTAGCTGCAACAAATGCCCCAAAGTTAGATGTTACCTGGTTCAGCTTTGTGTTCAGAGCCCATTCAGATGGAGGCCTGTGTTCCTCTGGGGTCGCAGAGTCACAGAAAGTGTGCAGCTGATCACACTCTGCATGCCCAGAGCAGGCACTCATAACGGCATCATGGCATAAAACCTGCAACTGTTACGTTCCTACATTCTACTCATCCAGCCACTGGGTCTTCTCTTGCCTTTGTTTCAAAGACTACATCAAGACACAAGGTCTACATTTTTCAGTGTGCCCTAGTGATCAGGGAGGAAGGCGAGAGATGACCCCTTTTAGGCCAAGCACTCAATGACCCACTTTATCTGATGAGGCCTCTGACCAGGATTTGTTTCTCAATATCACAGTTTGCTATAAACTCATCAATGGCCTGGTTTACTGATGACTATCATGTCCACACGGTCTAATCACCCCCAGAAGCTCTGACTGTGAGTGCATGGAACTTTGGGGGGGCATCTACATATAAACCAACTATGCAGAATTCCATCTTCACTAAGTCATACTGATATAGGAAATGACACGGGATCTTCAGATGATTTAGGGGAATAGAACTCCCTACTTTCTAGATGTCTGATACTCCAAGTTTGTACTCCCTAAAATTGAAGAGTTAATTCTAAGCAACAAAGGAGGTTAACAGCAGGAAATATTTATTGAGCTGGGAGAGATACAGCTCCTGAGAGGCATGAGGGGCCCCTAGCGGGTTTCCAAGGACCTTACTTCTCAGGGGGAGTTTTATAGAGCACAACCATGTAGGCACAATGTGGGTAACAGCTATGATCTAGCAATAAGAATATGAATATAGTGGTTTAGGTAATATTGATCCGAAGGGGAAGCAAGTCACACGACAAGAAACATGGAAAGAGCAAAGAAGTTTTCATGAAGGGATGAGTCCGAGGGTCTTGGTCACCCACAGAGATGACTCATATTTATCTAGACTTCATTAGACCAGGTGTTACCAGTTATCTCGGGCCTGATCATTTCATCTTTATCTTGAGGCCTGGCCTCCAACAGATTTGCCTCCAGCCACAGGTGTGAGGAGTTTTCATCTTTGCCCTGACTCTCTGGAGCCCCAGCCGTGTCTGACTGGCCACAGTCTTTATACTTAACTCAGTTGTCTGTGTTAACACTGGCAGTCATTGGAGCTGGGCAGTTGGAAAAGAGACATTTTGTTGAACATGGATGAAGCTGAGACTCTCAATCCCCTGTTCTCTCTGCACCTCCCTTGCTGGAAGACACAGCCTTCTTTTCTGTCTTACAACTCTAGCTTCCCCTGACTTGAAGACCATAGTAACTTATTCATTCAGTCAAACTTATTCTGTCCAAATAGAATGTGATTTCTAGTTCCACAACATACTAGTGATTGATGCATTGTTCTAAAACATTGTTTTATTCTCCTCAAAAATACTTTCTGGGTTGGAAAACCGATAATAATAATTACCTATTAGTCTACATAACTTTTGAGTTTTACATCTACCTTATTCCCTATCAGATTCTGGTCTTAGAGTTTTAGAATTCACAATTTCCATCAAAATTCCTTTGATAGGGACAATATTTAAATGTCAAAATCGTATGTGCTTGAAAGTAGCTTATTGATGTTGTAACAACATCTCCTGCTGTTTCTTATTTTTTTTCCTTTGATTTGCAGCAATCATAGCACCTATTGTGAAGCAGACTTGTGAAAACTGCGTTTTGGACTCTACCTACCTCTGTGAACCCAAGCTTTCTTTTCTGTCTTTGGCTGTTTTTGTTACAGCCATATACACTCCAAACTTCACCTTTGGCTTCTTTATCTGATGAACTACCAAACAGCAGTCGGTTTAGCAAATGTTTGCTGTGCAGAGACTATCAACTTGACTCCAGACTCTGCTAGAGGGATAAGTAGGCCAGCAAGCTTCAGAACACATCTGACTTCCTTTATCAATACTTTTAGATCTGTTGGATACAAAACAATGAAGAAAGCAGAACTGGATAACAGAGTTGGTCTTCATGGTGTTTACATAAGGCCCATTTTATCTAGTTTTTATAGTATTATATTTAGCAAGGTGGAATATATTTACCGTATTTTTATTTAAAAAATATATATGCATTTGTAGAAGTGATAATTGGCTTTCGCTTTGACTGTTTATGTTTTTGTTACAGTAGTGTATGCCTTGCTAGGCACTGCTGATGACATCTTCAAGTATTTGTCTGCTAAATGACCTAGAAACAACTATACTGGTGTTGATTTTTCTTTTTTCTTTTCTTTTTTTTATGAAGAAAAAGATCCAAGGCTAGACTGACCTTTACTTATCCTGAGCCCATTTTAGTTTAGCAAAATTCAATCTGGTTGGAGTGAAAGGAAAATTGACTTCCTTGTTTCTATTGTCCTATCCTGCAGGGAAATAAACTAAAGAGGTGAACAGAGCTGCCTGCTCATCACAAAGGGCTGGCTCTGCCTTTCTGCTACCCAGGAGTCATCGGAAATTGAAATTTACAGCATCCTAGGCGCCATCTCTCCTCTGAAACAGGTCATCCTAATTGTGTTTGTATTATTGGTTTGCTTTACATATTCACCATATTCTTGACCAGCCAGTTCCTTACAGAAAACTCTGCGGGGTTCTGAGATCAGTTTCATTAAACATGGATAGAAGCCCAGGGCAGCAATCAGATAAATATCATTCTACTTGACAAATAAGTTTTTTGGTTTTTTTCTCACCTGCTCCTCTTCCCTTTAGCTCTGTCCTTTAAATTAATTGCACTCTTGCCACAGAAAGCACTCTGCAGACCAAGAGCAAGGCAGGAGACTGTCAATCACAACTTTTCTCCTTAGGACTTCACATGCGCTAGTGGTTAGACACCTGGAACAGATTCCATTTTCCTCCTGGGAGCCTCTCCGTTATGGTGTGGATTTGAAATGTCCTCAAAACTCACGTGCTCATGCTTGGCTGCCAGCTGATGAACCCTCTGGAATGTGACTGGATCAGGAGGACTCGGTGGATGAATCTATTGGCAAGATCACAACCTGGGGGTACTACTGGGAGATGACGGAAACAGGAATGAGTCCTGGTTGAAGGGAACAGAGCACGAAGGTGTGGTGTTGGGGGATATGTCTGGTCTGTAGCCCTGGACTCTCAGGCTGTCTTTCTGCTCTCTCTGCTTCTTTACTGCTCCATGAGCTGCTTTCTGCATGACCACGGTTCTGAAAGCAGGGAGGCCACGAACAGAACTGCAAAGTGTGGGCCAAAATAAATCTTTCTCCATCTGAGTTGTTTACCTCAGGTTATTTGTCACAATGGCAAAAACTGACAAATACAATCTCTGCCCTCTATTCCCAGAACTCCAAGTCCTAAGAACAGACTTTATTTGTGAGGAAGAAACAGTCTGGGAGCAGAATGTGCACTTGTTAAGGGCTTTGGAGTACAACACATTCTGAGGTCAGAGCTCTGTTTTGTCACTCACCAGCTACATGACCTGTGAGAGCCTCACACTCCTGTGGGAATTCATATACACTCTACACGGATGTGGGCATATAATGAGACAAGCAACCTGAAGGCCATTATAGACCACTTTCAGACAGGTGGCTACAGTCACGTCACATGGGACAGCTTGCTAAAATTCCTATCCCCAGGTTCTCCAGAGACCCAAGTGAATCCGGATCTCTGCACAGCCAGTGTGAAGTGACCTCCCCAGGTGATGTTGATTCCAGTCAGACTAGGAATCTGGAGTGTCGGGGGGTCAGGAGTTGTAAGTTGAGTCAGGAGGATGTCCAAAGCATGTCCTTGTTTTGCCCTTTGGGTCAGACTGAAATGTGGAATCTCCCCACTCTTTTCTGGTCACAGCTGGGAGCCCTAGGGCTAGTGCCTGCTGTGGCACTCACTGCTAAGGAGGATAAGACCCCTGGGGAAACTGCAAATTCCTCAGTGCCCTCTGTTTTTTTCCTTGTTCTTGCAAGAATGCTTTGTTCTTTTTACTAGCTCACTGTAGTCCTCACTCAGATGTAATCCATAAACACCAAGGTTCTGGGGGCCTCCTGGCCTTGTGTTCCCAGAGAATAACTGGTCACCCCAGATCCCTGCCTGTACCTCTATTTCATCTCTTTCTCTTTCTTTTCCCTGTGTGCCATAACACTGGCGGGAGACTAGGGACTCACTGCAGGGGTCCCTGATAACTGGCACCATGGAAAGGGTCTCTAACAGGTGAGGGCAAAAGCCATGAACTCTTACTCTTATCATTTGTCACAACTTCTAGTGCTCAAGTCCTTTCTGCCACAACTTCACTAGATGTACTTCTAGCAACTGTTTAAATGCCTCTGGAGACAGCAAACTCATTACTATTTGGAATAACCACGTTCATGTTTGGCAGCTTTCAGAATGCTTCTGATAGTCAACCCAAAAGCTGTTTCTAGTATTGTTTTCCACACTAATGATAATTTTACTTCTGGGGACATATGGAACCATTTTAATCCATCTTCCCATTTGGTGGTCTTCAGATACTTGAAAGCATTCCAGTGTCCTCTAGGACATCCTCTTTTTAAAGCTTGAACATCTTGCACCAAAGAATTAGTCCTCAAATTTTGACTTCAGCTTATTTTACTCTTGCTAAATGCATACCCCCATCTGGAGTTCCAGTGACCATACCTATCCTTTTCTTGAATAAGTAACTCACCTTTGGAGTTCCATATTCTCTCTTATAACAACTCTTTCTCTTTGTGAGGACAAAAGACACTCTTGTCTATAAGATGCATCAAGTAGAATCTTACATTTTTATCTAAGTGATTTCTGTCTCTTCAGACAGAATGTCAATAGCACAAAATCAAGCCCATAAATTGTTTCATGATTGTACAAGATTTTTAGTTATAGGATGAAGATATGTTTTAGGAAACTTGAGACAATACCTGGCCAAAACTTTTTCCCATCAGACCTGTTTACTGATTAGAAACAGAAGCACAAGAGGCTTCACTGAATTGTCTACATAGACAGGATCTACCCTATATCCTCATAAAAGGCATCCTTTTAAGGCTCCTTAAGACTCTCTACTTATATCTGCATATGTCCCATGTCAGGATCTTCCAGACTTGTTTGATTGATCTGCAAAATCATTTTTCAAAAAATAGGAACACCAACACTCAAAATAATTCAAATAAAACTGTGGGTTTATGTGTTTTCTTGAAGTACTGGAAATATTGCCATATGTGTACTGCTTTAGTATATAGCACCAGTGGGATTGAGCTCTTAAAAGTGGGTATTATCACTTTTATGTGGCGTATCACCTGCCTAGTCTTCATAGGCATTTACATTTGCACAATATCATTCACCTAGTGCCAGGTCCTCTTAAAGCACTTGCATATTTACCCATCCACTTGAATCTTGAGGTTGACCCAATGTAATAGACAGAGTTGGCATAAGCCTATATAGACATCTCAGAGGTAAGAGGAAGACATGAAAAGGAGGGAAGCATGATGAAGGTCAGTGTGTTGGTCAGGGTTTACTGAAGAAACAGATTTATTGCAAAGTACACAAGTATGTAAGAATTTACAAGATCGGCTTACAATGGCCACCCATAGGTCAGGTATATGCAAAGGGTCTGTTTGTGCACTGAGGATCCAAATGACCCCATTGAAGGCCTGGAGCTCACTGTAGTGTCCTGTGTGAGTCTGTATCAGGAGGCCAAAGGGTCTGCATTGGATGGTTGAGGGTTCTGTGCTGGAGGCTGTAGGGTCTGTTTGAAACTGGGAGATGATGTCCAAGGTGAAGGTGAAGACTGGAGCTCCCCTAAGGAAACAGAAGTGATCCTTCCTCCTTTGCTCCCTCTTTGTACCACTCAGGCAGCAAGCCCATTGCTTGCAGTCACTTATGCCCAGGAAATCCCAGTAGGTCTTTAGTAGATCCTCTCAGCTATGCCCAGAACTATGTTGATCCAGTTTAATTGGGCATTTCTTACTCAAGTTCACACAATCAGTTCACTGCCACAGTCCAAGGTCTACCTTTGTTCACTGGTCTTCCTTCCCTGGTTTCAATGGGTCACTTCCTTTGGAAGACTAAGTTGTGCATCTCCAGTTATCCATGTCTATGGCAGAATTAGCACTGTTTAGCTCTCTAAAATAGTGTTGTTGGATTGCAAACTGGGGATTGCATTAATTTAAAACAAAACTAAACCATGTAATTGTGTTCTTTTTTCCCATTTGTATCAAATTATTGAATTGAGTCATTCTTATGCTAAATCCTAGATCACTGGAAAAACTCACATAAGGTAAACTTTTATCCCCTATCTTCCATCTGGGGAAATTAGAAGGTAAAGGTTTTGCCCTTCCTATTTCCATATCCTAAGTCAGTTAGCATTGATTATTTGTGCTGCTCAGGGATGGTATTAGGTAATGACATCTTAGATAGGCATGTGTGTCCAATCAGATTTGACCCATGAAGAATCAATTTGAGATTCTTAGTAGATGACGACAAGGCAGGTGGAAACCTTTGATATATGGGAGAGGCTCCTGGGGGCTGTAGGCAGTGAGGCTGACTTTTCACTGCTAGTGGAAGACATGGAATCATCTCTCTTAGGTGATGCTGTAAGAACACTACTTTACACCAAAACTTTCATGCAAAAAGCTTGTATATGCTGAGCAAAGTAAGTATTTGTCACTTTTAAAGTTACCCAATGTTTTTCCTCCCCTCCCTTTTTATGGTACCAGAAATGGAACTCAGGACCTCACGCTTGCCAGGCAGCCACTGCTATTTTCTCTTCTTTTGGTTAAAAAAAATCCATTTCCTTCTGGAGATGCACAGTTGTCCTATTCTCAGACAGTGTGGTTCGGATGGTGCTGATTCCATCTGCTACTCCAGAGGTGGATGTGTGATTACAGGCCTGAGACCGTCAGCACACTCCATTACCTTGGCTGCAAAAAATGGGGTCTGGGAGAGCCCCAGAACTCATTTGAATGAATGAGAACTAATCTCAGAATTGGCAAGAGACATGCAGCTTCTTTTCTCTTGAATTTAGAAGATGTGGCCTGGATTTCCATGTCACACAGTGAGAAAGGAGCAGACAGAAAGAAGACTGAGAGGATGATGTCATTTGGCCTTCAGTCAAGCCATAGGGGGAGATAAAATTACCCTTGGACTTTGTATTTCCATATGAGAAAATCTTATGCTTAAGCCGTTTATGGTGGGATTATGTACTGAATTTGTAGAAGTCAGGGCATTTGCTACTGATGATAATCAACCATTTTAGAAATACTACCTCTTTGTTTTATATTGAATCTCAGTGGATCAATATAATTACACTTCAGTTCTATTCTAACTAATGTGCTATTAATAAACACTTAGAGACACAGGAAATACTGCCCACTTAAAAAACCTCACACTTAAAACTCATTGCAAATTAAGGCACCCTCTTATAAACTGTAAGTCAGTTTGCAATGTGACAGCTTTGTAGATTCTGTTTTTTAAATTTTTTATTTATTTCAAAGAGATTAAAACCAGATGAGAAAAAACAAAAAGGACCTTTTGTTTTGACTGACCCCATTTTGTTTTTTCTCATCTGGTTTTAACCTTGTACAAAATCTAGTACAAAAATCTAGTACAAATCTAGTACATGACTTAAAACCAAAATACAAAGTGATCTACAATGGTTACCATGATGTTTCTTGTTATCTTTAATAGAATCACCCATATCATCAGGCACAATAAAATTGAACATAGCAGTACAAACAAAACCACTTAAAAAAACACACTGGAGACATTATAGGACTTCAAAAGAGGGTAATAGTCAAACCAGAATGAGTATCATAGTGAATCTTATTGTCTTCAGAGTAGTTGTCTATACTCTCAGACTTGATACTATCAAACATAACAGATTAGAATAAAATTAGTCAAGACAAGACCGTGATCAAACAAAACAGATTCAAATAAAATCAGTCTAAACAAGACAATGAAAGCAATACAGGGATTCAGATTAAGTTAATAGGAAATTAAAATGGTTACCATAGTATATCCTGCTATCTTTGGAATAGCTGTCCATGCCATCAAATCTAGTACAAGTAGACAAACTGGAACAGAATATAACCAAACTAAACAGAGCAATGAAACAATATGGATTTCAAATCATGATACAATATTAACAATGTCCTCTGCCTTCCCTTTTTAGACAGTTCCTCCCCTTTCACTTTCACCAGGTGCATTGTACATTTTGTATCTCATCAGCTCCTTTAGTTTTTAGATTAGGGAGGCAACCCGCTATTTACCTAAGTAGTTCTGAACCTTTTAACCCCTGACTTGATCTCAGGTTGTATCCACTTACTTACAAGTGCCCCAAGGTTTTCCTTCCTGATAGCTGAGTAGTTTTCCATTGCATAAAAGTGTTATGTCTTTCCAACCAATCTGCAACTGAAGGGTGAGTTACACCCACTTTTTTCTGGTTCCCTGTCACATAGAGAATTATTTTCTCATCTTTGACTTTCAGTCCATAAACCCTCTTTCAGGTTAATTATATTTCTTATATGGAGCATCTCGATGGACCCTATCTCCTGATCCACTCTGCCTGTGTTTCTTTTTATTAGTGTATCGAAGTCACCCATGTTAGTGATTATGGCTAACCTTCTCTCCCTCATCTTTGCCATGCTATTTTTCTGTCATTGTTTGTCTACTTTTCCTCTTCATTCCAATGTCAGCCTCATTCAGTGAGCCCCCTCTACTGCTGTTCCTGAAGCCATGGTCTTTTTTTCTTTCTCTCTAGAATGTCCTTCAGTATTTTTGGTAGGGTTGCATTGGTGGTCATGAACTCCCCAAGTTCCTCTTTGTCATGGAAGTATCTTGTTTCTCCAGTAATTTTGAGAGATAGTTTTGCAAGGTACATCAATCTGGGCTGGAGGTTATTTTCTTTCAGGGCTTGAAATATTTCACTCCAAGCTCTTCTTGATTTGATGGTTTTTGTTGAGAAGTCTGTCATGATTCTTATGGGTTTTCCTTTATAGGTGATCTATTTCTTTTCTCTGACAGCTTTTAATATTCTGTTCTTGTGTTGAATTTCTGGGATTTTGAGTATTATATGTCTGGGTGTAGATCTATTTTGGTTATAGATGGCTGGAGTTCTGTATGCCTCATATATCTGAACATCATTTCCTTTTCCTATGCTTGGGAAGTTTTCTTTAATTATTTCTGTAAATAGCCTTTGTATTTCATTTGTGTTTACCTCTGCTTCTTCACTCACATTTTTTATTCTTAAGTTATAGATCCTCTTGTAATCTTCTAGCCTTTGTATTGTTATTTCCTGGCTCCTTGTTATTTTTAAGAGATCTTTCCTTTTGTGATCACACATTGTAAGCCTGTCTTCAAGGTTTGATAGTCTATCTTTAGTTCCTTTCAAACAGTTTTGCCAGCTTTCAATGGAGTTTTATTTTCCAGGTAATCTCACTGAATTTGTTTCATGTAGTCTAGATTTCTTTTTATATTCTTCATCAAAGGTTTCCCTTCTTTTTCTATGATCCTTCATTCTTCCATCTGGGTCTTCTGGAGAGGTGCTTAGCATTTCTTTTATTATTTTTCTTATATCTTCCTTTACTTGCATTAGTATTTCTGTTTTAAATTCTTTTATTATTTCACAAATATATTTCTTTATGTCAGATGCTGTTTCTTCAGAAACTGCAGGTGTGCAACCCCTGGTCTTTTCTGTGTTTACCTCTTCTATGCCAGTATTGCTTGGGTTGGAGGCTGGAGACTTCCTTTTGTTTTTTTCTCTTGTCATATTTCTTGTTTCTTCCAGACAAGTGGATAGTGGGGATCCCTAGCATTTCCTGTATTGTTTATAATTATTTTGAAGCATGGTGGCTAGGGATTGCTGCCCTTCCCAGTCTGCTGGTGACCACTGGAATACAAGCAGGGGTGGGGCAGGCTGGCCCCTCCCTTCTGAGCTGGTCAACCACTGGGAGTCTTCACCATGTTAGTGTGTGCCTTGCAGTCGGGGCTGTTTAGGGATAACTTCAGGGAAATCTTGGTCTTGGCTATTGGATCTCCACA
>PVJX010025678.1:0-26715 GCA_004027295.1 Dolichotis patagonum | reverse complement strand
AATAGGAAGGGAAAGAAAACACTGCCAGAAGGATCTTGCTTTAGCCCCAGAATAGCACTGAAAACGTATTTGCATTCCGTATGCCTAAATTGTCATCACAGGTGTAGTCTTCTACCTTTTCTAAAATGGCCAACAAATTAATTGAAAGCTGTTCGTTAGCACTGTTGTTTCTTCCATTTAAAGTTTAAAAAATTCTCAATGCAACTCGAATACTGATTGAATTTGAAAGTTATGTTTCTTTTGCCCTTGTTTTGGATTACAGCAGCCAACATTCCAGTGTAATTTTGAGAATGTGTCAAAAGAATGTATGCGAAGTATGTAGCCAGTGACCTTTACAATCACTGTGCTCTTTGCATTTGGTGGAACTGTGTTTACCATGATTGCATTATGAGCTTTAGGCCAATGGGACCTTTTTGTTTTAGATTTAGCCTTGGCGCTAGGCTATAATAACTCCCTATACTGCACCTGCAGCTGCTTTAAAATAAATGTGCATGGAAACTTGACTCATTTTTCTGGGGAGTAGTATTTTTAAAGAACATCTGTGAAGAAAGATTTTAATCAGAGAAAGGTAATCCTGCCCTAGCACAATTAAACAGAGCTATCAGAGGTACCAAAGAGAGGCCCACTAGTGCTGAGGTGGAATCTACCAGCATACAGTTCTTTAATAAGTTCTCATTTTCCCCTTTTTTCAGTCTCTGGATAATTCATCCCCCATTCATTCACTTACTCATCTGTGAAATAGCTATCTGATGTTTATTTTGGGTGCAAAAAATACATGCTTCTTCCCTATGCTTGAATGACTCAATTCAGCAAGAATCAGCACAGATGTGAAAACTGAAATCATTTCTTGGGCTTTGTTGAGACTTCATGAGAGAGAGGCTTTGAAATGCATATGGATATGGCTGTGCCGCATGGTGGGTTCTGAATGGGGATTAGATCCTCTCAGGGCGTCCACCCTGCCTTCCTAGGTTGGTAGGGGGCTTGAGTCTCTGTCCTGGGATGGGGTTTGAGAGGATAGCGTGGGCACAGGAGTGGGACCTAGGATGCCGCCCCAGCTGTGGGTGCTGGTGCAGTGGGAGAAATCAAAGTTCGAAGGAACTGAAGGGTTTGATCCCTTAGCAGCATGAAAATCATGGCAGAGTCTTGGGCAGGGAGGTGAATAGAGGCGCCATTGCTTTCAAACTAATTACAGCAGGCTGGGTTCTAACCAATTACAACTGTGTTTGGCACGCTACCGTGTTACTCGAAAACAAGAGCTAGCTGGAAAATAAGCCCTAGCGTGATTTTTTAGAAGTGACATCCGCTGAAAATAGGCCCTGTTGTGTTTTTTGGAGCAGAACTTAATATAAGATGCAGTCTTATTTTGGGGACAACAGGATAGGCTCTGACTTTTCTAGGGTGTTGTACAAGCTCGGAATCTAATTTCTTTCTGATTCTTAAATCTTACATTTTGTTTTTATTGTGATATTAATACTAAGTAACTTGATATGAGCTTATTCTAGGTTATCAACATGGTTGCCCTATGGTTGATGACCTGCTGCCTCCCCATTTGGGTGTTTGAATTAGTACTCGGATCGCGTGGGCTTCCATGTTGTTTGTTATGAACCACTGGAAAATGGAAGAGGCAGCTTGCACAGAAAAAGAGGCATTGGGGCACAAGAAGGTCGGTGATTTCAGAGCACACTGAACAGTGGTTTCCTGAATTTGAATAGAGAAAAATGGTAGTGGAGCAACTGTATGGCTTAGCAAACGAATGGCACTGAATTCTAGAGAACTTGGGTCCTAGCAGCTACTGTACAGTCTTGCTGGGCCAAGTGATGGTTTAGTTCAGTAACACAATCTCCTCTCTCACAATAAGTTCATGTGGTTGCATCAAAATTGCATTGGCTTTGACATTCGCTGTATTTGACTTATTAAATATACTTGTTTTTATACTCATAAATGAGCTTGGAGCATGAATTTATGCTTGGTTTTACGTGTGTGTGTGTGTGTGTGTGTGTGTGTGGTTAAGTAACACAATGTAAAGAGAGGATGGTACCAGAAAGCGTTGTGAGAATGTTTTCTACCTTCAGGGTCTTCAAGGTGAGTCACTTCTGAGACAAGGTCCGAGAAGAAGCACTGCACATGACCCTTCGTGGCTGTCTTTCCAGCCTCATGCAACTTTAGAGGTTAATGACGTGTTAGTATTTTCAACAAATAACAAATTTTGATGTAGTCACAGAGACCCTTTTAAAATGTAGATACGTTTTGAGTGATAATACATTCATATAGTTCCCAAATCCAAAGGTACTGAACAGTGCACAGTGGAGAATTTCTCAGTCCTACAACGCAGTCCCTGGAGTACACACCCCACCCCCATCAACATACTCTTCATTTTCTTTTTTTTTTTTTTTTTTTTTGGTACCGGGGATCAAACTCACAACCTCGCGCTTGCCAGGCAGGCGCTTAAGCCACTGAGCTAAATCCCTGGCCCTACTCTTCATTTTCCCAGATTGTTTCTGCACACACCAGCAAAATCTGTGCGTGCCTCTATGCCACCCTGCTTCCAGCCTTTTCTACAAAAACCAAATCATGGGATTTTTGTTTTGTTTTTGTTTTTGTTTTTGTTTCAATGAACAGTATATCTTCCTGTATCAAAACCTAAAATATCCGTCTCTTGTTATGACTCCATGGTATGACAGTGTCTTCCCTTTTTTTGACTACTGCCTGTTACTGGACCTTTGCAATGTTTTCAGACTTCTGTTATGAAACAGATGCTACAGTAAACAACCTTGTACATCCCTCATTTGGCCAGGTGGACTGTATCTTTGGAAAAAACTCCAAGTGAGTTTGTGGGGCTGTTGGGTGTAGGTATCTGGGATTTGACAGATAGTGTCAAATTGCCCTCAGGAGGGGTTTTCTGAGTTACACGCTCACACATGATGTGTGAGGAAAGCCTGTTTTCATAGTCTTGCTAAACAGAATGTGTTACTACACTCTGGAGTTTTGCCATTCTGACAAGGAAAAATGTTATCTCAGTGTATTTTTTAAAATGGTGTCTCAACATGTTTTTAATTTGCATTTTTAAGTGATGCTGAACTTTTTTTTATGTTTATGAGCTATTTATAGTGCCTTTCCTGTAAACTGTTACTCCTTTTTGCCCACTTTGGGTTTGGTGATTGCTCCTTTTCTTACCAATATTTGGGCATTGTTTATGCTTTAGGTACACGAATCCTTTGTGATCTGACTTGCAGATCTTTTTGCCAGTTTGTCTTTTAATTTCATGTGTTTTTTGTTGTATTGAAGTTTCTTTTTGTGATACTGGAGATTAAACCAGGACCTTTCCACTGAACTACTTCTCCAGCGCCACCCGCCTTGTTTTTGTTTTTATTTTTGTTTCTTTGAAACAGCATCTTCTCTGAGTCACTAACTTATTGTCTAGGCCTGAATTTATGGTTTCTCCTGCCTTAGTAGCCCACAGTGCATGTGCTATCACACCCAAAGTTTGAATATTTATAGAGAAGTATGTATCTGTTTTTCAGTGACTTCTAGATTGTCCTAGAAACGCTTCTCCATTCCCAGATTCAAAGAGAATTTGGGAGAAAAAAACTTTGAAAAGCTTTAGCTCACCAAAGTCAGTACATTGTGTTTGAGAAAATGGCGGTCACCTACCTGGGCTGGATCATAGCTGAGTAGCCTTGGAACTTCCTGTGGTTCATCCTACATCTTTCTTGTCTGTAGTAGAACTTCAGGGAGGTGATGCCAGGAAGCTGAAGGATGCTTCAGTTACTTCTTGAACTATATTACCAGACCAGCTATGTTCTTAGCCTATATTTTGTTTCTTTTTCTTAGTACTTTTTGAGGCTCAGGGGTGAAAAGAAGGAGGGAAGATAGAGTGACAGTGACCAGCTAACCTGCTGTGACTGGGAATTCACTAGGCCTCTTTTTTCCCATTTCACAAATATACCATACTTGCTGTTTTCATGACTTTTAATTTCAGTGTTTTTTCAGAAAGCCTTGCTACCTCAGTCATGAAGGAGTAGCATGTTGGTCTTTGACTTTTTTGTGGAGATTATACATCAAAATTAAATTATTTCAGTAATTTTAAGAGCCTGGCCCATTTGTAAGGAAGGTATGACAAAGACTTGGAAGGGGTGACGTAAGTCAGGGAGTTTGATGCCAGGACTGCTGGGAGTGCTGTCTCCTTAAAGGACAGTACAGTTTGATAATCCAAGCTGAAACTATGGTGATTATACATTCCAGTAAATGGGGCCTCAGGAGAAACTCAGAATTTACAGCATTCAAGAGGTAATTACTAAGAGTTTATTAGAATTTATAATTCAAGATTCATAATCCCTCAGACTGTAAGACCTTTCTCATTTGAAAAGACCTTAATTAGTAGGTAGTATGATTTCCACCACAGTTAAAATTGATTGTTTAAGAATAGATTAAGTTTATCCTTTCCAAGGAGGATGAAAGAAATAGAGAGAAAGTGGGGTTAGGGAGAGATAAGAGAGAACCCCAAAGAGTAACGAGCTATAACTCACAAACAGGAAGGAGAATTACAAGTGGATTCCAGTGTTCTGATTAGGAAAGAAGAAAGGAGAATCGGCAGTACATCCAGGGAGGGGACAAAAGTGACATTTCAGGCAAAATGGTAGTGGGAGCCTTTTCAGAGTAAGGTGAAAAAATAAGACAAGCACACAAATAACAGCATAGAGCAGAAACTAATGCTTTAGGTGGTGCAGTAATAGTTGAAGGATGAAAGACAAGTTGAGACTAAATCACTTGCAGAGTATCGTTAGATCAGAATCACATCGGTCACGTGTTATTTGCTAGACTAGTTACTCCTCCTCTAAAGCAAAGGTTTCTGAAGAACAGCTTGGCATTGTCATTGTTCAGCCCCAGGCCAGAAACCTAGTAGTCACTCAGTAACTATTTGCAGGATGGATACATGATTGAATGGTAAGTGAATTACCTGTTTGGAGTATATTAGACTTCTAACCTAAGTTCAGACTGAACAAAAATATTTGTAGGCTTTGGCTTTGTTATGACCATGATTCACCTGTTGTAGAACTAGAACTGGAAAGGTTAAGGGAATATATTTTGACAGTGATTCTTGGATGCCATTTACATTGCCACTGCTCCCTCAGTGTCCCTCTGCCTTTATTTATGGAGAACAAAAGAGTCGTTGAAAAGTGATCAGTGACCAGGAAAACTTCTAAGACATGTCCCTTTTCTTGCATTCTTGCTGTGTGAAGCTACTATAGTTAAAGCTTGAGCAAGGCCTAAGTGAACCTTCTCTCACTCCCCAGGCGCCTGTGCTACTAAAGATTAGGCGTCAGTTGTGGCCTGAGAAACAGACTCTGTGCCTAGTGCGACTTGCAGGACAGGAGAGGGCTTAGTCCTGGGTCGGTGATGAGAAATCCAGACCTGGGAGGATAGTGTTAGGATCTTAGACCCAGGGAGGGTAGGCATGGTGTCTGGTAAGGGAGCAGCAGGGAGCAGGTGGCCAATGGCAAGGCAGAGATGGGCAGTTGTTAGCAAATGGAAGAGGGTTGTTTTCCGTTACCTTCACTCTACCTGATGCTAAGGGAAAATGGGATTTTGGGCAGGATAGTGAGACAGGCATGCAAACAGTGGAGAACAATCCTGTGCAATGAGGAAAAACAATCCTGTTATGAGTAAGTCCCGCAGAAAGACGAGTTCCTCAAATAGACTCGCACTACAGAATCTGTAGCCAAGTTCCAGAATATAGAGATTTATGAAGACTTAAAAAAAAAAAAATAGAGGAGATGAGGAATTCATTGAACCATTGCAGGCTCCTAGGTGGCTCAAACAGGGTCAGAAACATTATGCCTCGCTGTGTTAATTTGTCTTCTGATTATGACAAAATACGTGAGATTGGGTAACTTATAAGGAACTGAGACTGCTATGATTTGGCTAAGTGCCCCCAAAGGTCCACATGTGAAAGGCTTGGTCCCCAGGGTGGCTACTGAGGATGGTGGAACCTTCTGGAATCTCGCTTAGTGGGAAGTCTGCAGGTAACTGAGGACGTGTCCTAGAAGAGGATTGTGAGACCCCAGCTCTTCTTGGCTATGAGATTAGTAGTTTGCTCCACCATATGCTCCCTGCTGTTGCCACCCAGCTCCCCACCAGAGGCTCAAAGCAATGGGATTTACCTGCTCTTGGACCAGAACCACTAAAACTGTGATCCAAAATAACCCTTTTGTCTTCATAGGTTAATTATCTGAGGGATTTCATTGTAGTAACGGAAGCTGGCTAACAGAGGTTTATTATGCTTTCAGGTGCTGGGAAGTCCCAGAACATGGGCTCCTGAGTCTGGTGAGGGCCTGCTGCTTTATCATAACATGGCAGAAGCTTCAACACAGAAAGGCAGGGCAAGCATCCCAGCTCAGGTCTCTCTTCCTCCTCTTATAATGCCACTAATACCGTCATGAGGGTCCCCAATCCCATGACCTCATCTAATTCTAATTCCTAAAAGCCTCAAGTTCCAGCACATAAATGCTGAAGCACACACCCAACCCTAGTCCCAGCTTCCACCCAATTTCCAGGGCGGGCCCTGTTTTATCCATGAAGCATATCTATTTGTTAAAGTTTTTAACAGTTACACAAGTAGGATAATACTGAAATTTTTATAAATTTTAGTTTAAAGGAAATGGAAGAGAGAAGGATGCTGTGGGATCTAACGTAGATAAGGAATGAAATAGGTTGGATTTTTCCCTTATTTGTTCGGCTTCCTTCTGAGCATCCTTAAATCCCTTGAGGCTAGAAGCTGATAGATTGATACCACTAAGGCTTTGGGGTCCTGGCACGTGAACCGAAGGATCAGAGGTGCTACTTAGTCTCCACGCTCCCACTGGCCAGGTCACTGCACTTCTCCTGGGCTCCTAGACTACTGTGAGGACAACTTAGGAATTGTGTTATGTAAAGGGATTAGGTAGCAGGTGGCCTGCCATTGCTGCTGCTCACCATTATTGGTGACATTTGGTGGTGGTTTTAAGGGTTCGCTGAAATGTTTGCATGGCCTGTCAGGTCCATGCTAATTTCATTTCTTCCCGTTTGTAACCAAGCCAGACAGTGTATAAACAAAGCTCCTGTTGGAGATGGGGACCGTGTTTCCCAACCACCCCTAGGCACTGCCAGTGCAAGTCTGGAAACTTCCTTTAGAAGTTGGCCAGCTCGGGGCTGGGGATTTAGCTCAGCGGCATAAGCGCCTGCCTTGCAAGCAGGCAGTCGTGAGTTCGATCCCTGGTCCCGATAGAAAAGCAATAGTATTGACGTTGGTGAGAAAGCGCCTTCTGCGGATCAGGAAGGGAACTGCATTGGTTTGGAGGCCATGGGGCAGGGCGGGGCTCTAGCCACGCCCAGCTCTCTGTGCAGCCTATCACAGGGCTTCCTTCCCTTTGGGAGCGCAGAGTACTGATCACAGGGAAAGAAGAGCAAACCGAAAGTGTGCTGAGGCTGGAATTGTGACTGAGGTTAGAAGCTTTGTGGGTCACCTTGGAAACCAACCCTCCCAAAGCGAGCCCTTTGCTCCCAAAGCAAGAGAAAGGATGTTACCCCTAAAAGAAGTAGTAGCAGCAGATAACATGATCCTCCCTGGCACGGCCAGTATTATGGCCCTGGCAGTGCACTGATTTTCCGTCTGCACCTAACTCTCTCCAGCCCTTACCTTCTGTGCAGGAAGCATAGGGGTCCGATCGGGAGAGTTCAGACAGTTTAGCACAGGGCTGCGGTCAAGCCGATGTCCCTCCCTGCCCGGTCACTGAGCTGCCACACCCTGGGCCTTTCCCCTTGATGGTCACCTCATCACAGCACTTACAATGGGGACCATTGATTGAATGAACACCAAGAGCCAGCCACTGTACAAACATGTTTTGTATCCATCTCCTTCCATCCTCACCACGGCTTGTTAGAAGGCCCCTGTTTCTCACACTGTTGCCCTTTCCCTCTCTCGCTCTCTCACTCTCTTTAGCTCTTGAGACAGGGTCTCACTATGTAGTCCAGAGTGGCCTTGAATTCACTGTGTAGCCCAGGCCGATCCTCCTGCCTCAGCCTCCTGAGTGCTGGGATTACAGGCATGTGCCGCCATGCCCAGCTTGGAACGCACTTTATTATCTTCACTGTGGTATGAAAAAACATGGTTTCATTCATTATGTATCTTATTTCAAAGTCATGATTCTAAGAAGTAGCGGAATTACAATTTCATCCAGGGTCTCCATGTTTTTTAAAATGATTGATTGACTGTGGTACTAGGATTAAACTCACGAGTGCTTAGCTACATCTCCGGCTCTTCTTATTTTTCAGTTTTGAGACAGGGTCTTGTTAAATTGCCGAGGCTACATTCAAACTTGAGATCCTTCTGCCTCAGTCTTCTAAGTAGCAGGGATTACATCACCATGCTGGGCTAAAGCTTTGAAAAGCTGTTTCCTGCTAAACTCAGCACCAAGGTGCAGTTCACAGCTGTCCTCAGGTCAGCACCCAGCCTGGGGTAAACTCTTGCTTGCACTGACGTAGGTGCTTCTTACACTTTGTACCTTGACTCAGCTAAGCAAGTGGCCACTGTCATGGCTGTGAGCCTCACAGACAACTTGTGAGCAGGGAAATGGGAACTTGGAGCCATCTGCTGATTTCTTTGCATCGCACTGAGAGGAAGCTGCTGTGTTAGAAATGCCTCTGTTCCATCAAGGAAGCTGATGAGACAGCTAAATGTTTTGTTTTTTGGATTGCTGGGTACTTTCCTAGATTTAAGTTAAAATTGTTTAGGTTTTTGTTTGGTTGGTTTTTTTTTTTTTTTTTAAGGTTTTCCCCTTGGTGATCTTTTTTGAAATTATTTGAAAATAGGCATGCTGGTAGTTTCACAGTTGACTCATTTGTTGTGAAAGTGTTCAAATAGTTGCCAGCTTATTGCACTATCCAGGGAAAGCCAAGAAGGTCTGAGAGGAGGTATTAATCTCACAGGGAGACACGGACTCAGTTTTCCTTAAGGTTCTTTGAAAGGAACAAGAAGTGAAGACCAGAGACAAACATGCTTTTTACAAAGGAGGGATTGTTCCGTCTTAATACCAGTTTTCCAAGAACTTGAACAAAGAGAAACAAAGATCAGGCAAATGTCACGTTAGTCACCTCTTCATGTGTATATTTGATGAGTCTTTTTCCTTAAAGGAAAAGACTTTGTGTACTACATGTGAGTAAAATAAAGTACATTTAGGGTAAATTCTTAGACAGATTATGGAGAAATAATGTGCTGTTGATTCAATGGAATATAATACAGCATGCACTGAAATTAAAGGTCCAGAAATACTATAGTATAAAGCGCTGGAGTCTGAAAGCCTGCTTGTGTTTTGCTGAGTCTGCTACAAAGTTTTCCCCGTATTTTCACATCGTGGCACACTTGCACAATGCCAGCATCTGCAGGATGCATTTGGAACCCCACCTGCTCCAAAGGCCAGGAGAATAAGTATGCCCCTAGCTTGTCCCCATTTCCTGGGCATCATGGGGCAGCTGTAGCCAGCGGACTCAGAGAATGACTGGAGGGCACCTGGGAATGGGTTGCTCTGATGTCTGGCCTCTCCTACCTGCAGTGGGCTGTGCCCAGGGCACACTCAGGCCCCAATCATGTCATCTTCATGCTGCAGCAGAGCGGTGGAAAGAGTCCATCTACCTATCTATCTGTCTATATCTATCGGGTCCTGACCTAGATCCCCAGTCTCCCAAATGAGGCTTAAATAAAATGAGACAAGTGGTATGATTTTAGGACTCCAGGAGGGTCAAAACCCTTTAGCTGAGCTCTAGACTGAAGGCTAAGACAGAGACTTCTCTGGACCATCCATTTTTATTAGGTCCAAAACAAAGGGTGGGAAATGAGCAGGACCTTGGGAGTCACTTGAAAGACTTCTCCAAGTAGTAAATCATGTCAATTTAGGAGAACCGTCTTATCTCTAGGATGACATTTATGGTAGGAGAGAGATTCCTTCAGCTGCAGTATCTATTTACTTAATTAGTGTTGGAGCCAAGGTGTCCTCAGCTGTGGCCTTATCTTGCCCTTTGAGGTATCTCTGGCCTCACAGGCCACAACAGGCCTCAGCCAGGACCAGTGATTCATAGAGGTTCACTTACCATGAATCACCTCCCGTCGCCAGGCAAGGGGCCGAGGCCTAGGACAGACTCACAGATAAACATAGAAAGCCAATTAGTTAATTTTAAATCCTGCTCAGAGCTGCTTCGTAGTGGTCTCCAATATCTACCTGATCTGCTGTCTGGATTTCACAGAGGCCCTGGCCCTCCACCAGCAAAGGAGAGGTTTGAAGCTAGCATGTGCCTCAGTGAGATGGCTGATACTGCCCTCACCAGTGGTCAGTGCAAGAGGAAGGTTTGTGGTGGCCAGGATATGCTTATAGCTGACATGCTGCAGAGAAGATAACTTGGCAGTCATAAATGAAATATTGCCATGACAGGAAAGTGAAGTCACGTGTAAAAGGATAAGGAATGGTGAATTAGCCATCAGGGTAGAACTGTGGTCGTTCTTTAATCATTTATGTAGAAGCTGTCAAGCAGGAAGGCCTGTACAGTTTGAAGAACATCTTAAATTTAAAAAAACAATTGTTTCCCTCTCCATTTCTGTCTCCGTCCCTCTGATCTCAATACATATGACAGAAAGGAAAGTTGGCCAAAATCTTCTGTCTGCGTCTTTTGATTCAGCAAACTTCATTGATTCTATGCAGAATCCTAACTGTTATTTAGGGTGCCATAATCCACAGAAGCAAAAAAAATCCTTATGTTTATTCAGAGACCACTGGCTGAAAAATACTGCCATTAAAGGAACTCTTGCATGTAGTTGTCTACAAAGAGTCTGGCAGTATTTATTTTGTGCAGTCCTGCTCTTTTCATTGCATCACTGTTTCACTAAATTCAAAGATAGATTGAGACCAAATATTGAAGGGTATTTTGTTGTTGTTGTTTTTGTTAGAGTCCTTATGATATATCCAGTTGAAATGAGCATGCTTTAACCGAGCATATATATTGTAGTACAGTTGGCCCTCTGTGCCTGCAGTTTCTTCATCTTTGGGTTCAGTGAAGTTGCAGACTAAAAATACTGGGCAAAAAAATGCTTCTGTACGGATTTTTTTTGTTATTACCTAAACAGTACATTAAACCAGCTACTTACATAGCATTTACATTGTATTAGGTATTATAAGTAATCTGGAGATGATCTTAAGTATACAGGAGGACATAAAAACACTGTTAAAAACCAATACTGTGTCATTTTATGTTAAGGACTTGAGCATCATTAGATTTTGGTGTGCTTGGGGGATCCTGGGACCAATCCTGCCCAGATCTGAAGGGTGACTATATTGTGTGTATTTGGTTTTTGCCTAAAAATCAAAGAGTAGGTGTGGAAGTTAAAATTGTAGGTTTAAAAGCAACTTAGTGAATCCTTCGTTACTTTACATCCTCCGCTCATAAATAATACAGCAATATAAAAGTAATTTCCCCTACCTTCTAGTTTTGCTTACCAGTCTCTAATTGAAGATATGTACAGTGTGTGACGTTGTTGGCACCTTACTGTTGGAATCAGCTTGCTCAGTGACTGTTGACAGATTTATAGCATGAAAAAAACCCAACAGTTTCTTGGAAGTGATTTTGAAATCATTTTGTAAAGAAGCGCTTCCGCACCCCAGTATGTTGACCGCTTTTGTTACTGCCACTGATCCTTTCTTTGCAACTACTGTTGATCTCTTTCAAAATAGTTTATAAGCTATTGTTAGGCCATCACTGAACTGCTTAGCAAATTTCATGTGGGCCTCAAGCGTTTCATGAAGGACTCACTTAGACATGTAGGTCATTTACATATATTGAAAACCATAGTGCTGTAACAGCTTGACAAAATAAGGGTGTATATTGGTTACTAGACACATGGGTTTTCAAAGTCTGGCTACCTTTGACAAACACATATGGTTTCTTTCACTAGTTGTTTCCATGGTCTTTTATTTATTTTTAGGTTCACACAGCTTGATTTTTTTTTTTTTCTTCTCATGCTTTATCTGGACCTTAAGTGAAGATTGCTTTCATTTAATCATCACAAACTGAAATTTCCTACAAAGTGTTCCATAGTCTTGTCTGGGAGAGGCTCAAGGTTAAGCTGGACCTGAAGGCTTCTGGGAAGGGCAGGCAGGTAGGTAATGGGCTCGCAAAGCAATGAGGTCACATAAGACCACCCGTCATCAAGCCACGCTGCTGCTGTGTCTCTCCCCTGTAAACAGCTTGATTATTTTAATTATACTTCTGTTACTGCTATTTTTATCTGTCTTAGGAGAATTTGGATACGAGGTTAGAAAGCATATTATTAAATTGCTGCTAATGCTTTGGGACTTTGTTGTGTAACACTTGGCACATTGTAGTGTAGAAGGGAACGTGTACCCAAAGAGCCAGTCCAAATGGCTCTTATTTAGGGGCTTATTTAGGGTTTGAGTTGGGCCTTCTGTGTCACAAAGAACAGAGACTCATTCAAGTTATCTTGAATCCAAGTCCCTGGGTTGTGTTGAAAGGATACAGGAAACTGGAAACCAGGCCTGGAAAGCTGACCGGAAGCAAGACAGCTGGACGGAAGTGACTCTCTCCTCTCAGTTTCTAACTTCTAGCATGCCACATAATCTACTTGTTGGCTTCTCTCCACATTTCTGGTCCCTTCTCTTCTTGCTGATAACTGGCTTTCTCAACCTTGACTTCCTGTTTTTACTGCATTGTCTGCTTCTGTATACTCTGACCTGCTTGATACATTCTACTTTTCATGGAATCTTTCTCCTTCTAGTTTCTGCTCTTGTAAATACTGGTTTTTCTCTTAACATGTCTTAGCTCAGATTCTTGACTGGTATGCAGTTGACCTGCCTTATCTTTTCACCGTAGGCAGCATTTTAGTCCTGTGTTTGACCTAATTGTCGCTGGTCAAAGGCAAACCAAGGCAGTCTTATTCTACATAATGTCTCTGCCTCTCCAGTCCTCTTTCTCAAACACATTCTCACTAATTCTTAGGACCTTTATAGAAAGGAGCAGAAGCTGATTGGTTTCACATTGTCTCAGTTACTTTCTCATTCCTGGGACAAAGTATTCAACACCATCAGTTAAAGAAGGAGAGGTTTATTATGGCTCAGTGTGTAGAGGTTTCAGTCCGTAAGTGGTTGGCTCCAAGCCAGCCTAGGTAACTTAGTGAGATCTTGGCTCAAAATAAAAAATTTTAAAACGACTAGGATATAGCTCAGTGTTAGAGCATTTGCTTAGGATATGTGCTGCTCTAGGTTTGATCTCCAGTACCCGAGAGAGAGAGAGGAGGGAAGGAAAGAGGGAGAGCAGTGCTAAGAGTCAAAAGGGTATGATTGCTTCTGTATCATTTTCATTTCCTGTATCATTTCATGGCTAACAGTTGAACACGCATCCTTCATAAGTTACTATAAGCAAATATAGCCTCTTTCTTTGCTTACACAGCCAATAGTAACACCATGGGTACTGACAGATTTAATGAATACTGAAGTGATGAAAATGGTGAGACAAATTTAATTCACTTAGTGTTTGCAGTTTGTGAGACTGAGTTTTTTTATTTAAGATGAGCAGAGTATTCAACATATCATCCTTACTACTGTGTTAAGCAGTACAGTGTTGTGCATATTAATTTGTGCCAATTTATAGCATTTATGAGTTTCATATACTAGATGAGAGGGGAAATAAACTTTAAAAAATCTAAAATGCAAACCCTAGATTTTCTCCATGGAATTGGGTTTAGAGTTGACCCTGAGGTCACACACGGCATCCTAGCAACAAGATTTCTAACCGGTGGCCATCTATGATGAAGTAGCAATATTATAACATCACAGTAACCATCTGCTTACTTGATGGTATGATTTGTCTTTGAGTAAAGAAAACCCAAAGTAAGGATGAAAGTAATTACCAAAAATAATAATCAAAAATTGTTTTTTCATTATAAAAATAGTCATTGTACATCTGAGAAAATTTTGAAAGCACAAAACATAATGAAGAATGTAAAATTATCTCACTACTGTTAACATCATATTTTTGTGATCTTTAAAAATAACATTAGGTTATAATTCATAATATAGGTGAGATTATACTTACTGACAAATTAGGATCATACAAAACAAAAATTACTTTGTGCTGTCTTCTTTATATAGCAGACTAGATACATATCACTGTGCCAGTTGATAATCATTGAGGGCTTGACTTTTAATGTCTGAGTATTACTACATAGACATAGTAAATTTACTTAGTCTAGGTTATTACCTGTGTATAATTTCTAATTCAGAATTAGTTCTAGTTCATTATATTTCACTGTACAGTTGTTCTTGAGCTCATAGATGCTCTTGATTATTCACAGAGGTACTAAGAGGATACACGAGTAAAAAAGTGGGCAGTCATTTGGAGCGTTGGCTTCTACAAATGAGCCCACCCAAGAGACACGATGGGCAGAGCCTCGCACTGATGTATGCAGAAGGGGATGGCTTTGCTTCTCTGCTAGAATCAGGGTGGGCTTCCTAGCCAACAGCTGCTTCCGCAGCCCCCAAAGGGCCCCTCCTTTCTCAAGGCTGACCTTGGCAGGCCTTGGTTATGGGTTTCAGGTTTTCAGATCTGCTTGGACCAGATAGAACCAATACACCTTCCTGTTGCATAAATGAAGCAGCTGTAAATCTAATGCAACAGCAGCAGTCTCCTCTTACGGGGCGGAGGGCTCGTTTGAGGAGTTGGATCGCACAGATGCTTGGAGTGTTTTTCAATATGTTCCATCCCTTTGACATCGTTAGTCTATATTGGAGTGGACTTAAATTTCAGCAGAAGCCTGGGAACAGCCAGCGAGTTGGTGGGATCAAGTCACCAGCACATTTGCTGGGGACAGGACCAGCTTCCTAGGCCTGCAGACTGAGCACAAGGCCCTGAGCAGGGAGGGACCCAGGCTTGGTTAGGGTCCCACTGTCGCCATCTTGAAAGTCTTAAGAATTTTTGAGCAAAGGCATCTACATCTTCATTTTGTACTGGGCCCTGAAAATTTTGTAGTTGGCCCCGACTAGGGTATAAAGCAAGGTTTATATCCAGAGATAATTAAATGTTGCCTTCTGTGTTACTGCCCCAAGGGGAAGGGGAAAAGTCCATTCTGACTGCTCTGCTTTTATGCCAGAAAGCAGGCAGGCAGGGGAGGAAAGCCTGTGCCTTTAAGAGCACCTGCAGGGTGGTGGAGCAGCTCCTGGCCAACTTGGCTTTCAGGTGCTGGGGAGGAAGAGCTCATGCTAATTGGCTGCCCAGCAAGGGCTTTTTTGCAGAGAAAAGTGCTCAGATTTCATCTCTGCTCTGTTTGTTTATAAACCAGCCTGTGCTTTGTCTCTGGACTGCAAATTTGAAAGCCACTGGCTTGGGGTCTCCTAAAACATGAATGTCACAGACCCGAGGTCCAGACCCACAGAGCAGGTACTCTGCTTCTCTTGGCTCTGCCATTCCACTCCCTCTAACCTGCTCCCCTTTTTGTAAGAAGTGAGGTGAGGGTCTCTGGGGGAATCACCTAAAACACTGAACACTAAAGCAGATTTGCAGCACTTTCGAACCAGAAGTCCAAGGGGTAACTATACAGCAAAAACCTCAACTGACAAGTGATGTTGATTTTTATTTTAGTTTGCATTGTGATAAGTTGTTTTCTCAAGTTATAGAATTGAATTTTCTCTTTAAAACGATGCCTATGATTCTAATAAACAGCGTCCTGAGAAAATGATTGCCCTAGAACTTCTCATTCCGTATTTGGTTCTGTTTAAATTACAGGCTTTTGAATTGTTCGTTACCATTCTGCCTCCGGCTAAGAACAGAAATTGAAATTAAGTGTGTGGAAATCTAGAGTAATTTATCTGTTGAATTTTTTTTTAAGCTAAAGGAGTTGGCAGTTATTTTTATGACTTTACAGTGTACTTTTGGAAAGTGGTTTACATACACAGCATTGTACAAAAGTCTCAGTCTGCAATGGAGTGGAAACTTCAAAGCATACAGACAAAAACTGACTCTTAACCAGTGGTTTGAGGAGCACTGTGCTCTTCAGCGGAGTTGGCAGTGTACTTGCTACACCGGTGTACTTCCCAGTAGTCCTCTTTCCACCGTGGTGATGAGTCTCTGTGTGTGCACCTTATAACTGGCTCCTTTCCCTGAGAAACTGGTCTGTGCCACGGTGCAGGGACAGCTGTGGAAGCTGAGAGGAAAGAGTCCTTCATGGCCCACTTACACCAGCATTTCCTATGACACTAAAGTTGCTTCCAGACTATTCTGTGTGGTAGCTGGAGGGCTGGTACTGGGATGGTTGACTACTTATCCATCATCTTCTAGTCTCTTTCCCTGACGCCCTATAATACCTGGACTTTAGGATACCGGTGATACTCTGTGACATTGGAGAGAGAGAAAACACTGCCCCGTGTCCTGCCTCAGCCACCTCCCCAACTTCCTTACACAGAGAACAGCCATCACCTGTAGAGTACTCCTGTCCCTACGGTGGCTGGCCAGCCCTAGCCCGTGTATATCTGTGCCTTGTCATTCTGACACTGTGAACCAGTGCATGGGGCCGACCTTCACTTAGCAGTTTTCGCATTCCACACTGCTATGCAGAAAACCCTTTCTTTTATCTCTTCCCTGGTCCCTGGGTCAGTGTGGTGTACAAACACCATGGTCAGCAGGGGGGGTGTTGGGCACAAGTACTTTGATCGGCTAACTGAATCTTTGGGCTTTCTTGATTTGGGGCAACAATTCCTTATCTCTGGACTAATTTCCAAAAGTAGACTAGAAAGCCTCATCTGTTCCCTAAACGTCCCTACTTTTGCTCCAACGTAATTCTAGAGAAATCTCAGAATTAAACAGCCAGTTACTTCTGAGATTAGAAAAACTGATTTCTCAAGGTAAAACATTTCAGATGAGTTTAATGCACACTCTTCAAGATTGGATTTTCCAGCCTTCAGCCTTAGATGTTTTTGATTAAGATTCTTAGACAATTTTATTTAAGGCAGATTTACTCATTATATGGTGCCTGTGGTAGAAGTACAAAGCAGTTCTGAAGGTAATTTTTTAGTTTTTCTTAAAGCCCATCAAGTTAAAATTGTGTGGTCTGTGTTATAAGTTTCAGTGCAGTGTGCCTAACATTATTGTAGATCCCAGCATGAATAAGCCAGTACCTGTCTCCAAGGAGCTCACAGTCCAGTGGGAGAGAATAGCACATTTTAATTTTTGAGTGGAAAACAGTGTGCTTGTTACTTTAATAACGTAAAGTGCAGAACCCAGAACAGGGAACTGTTAGTTGCTGGAAGATGGGGTGAGCGGGCAGGTGTTGAGCGAATAAGGAGAAGGCGAGGAGAAAGTGGCATGAGTTGAGATCCTTACCCAAGTATTGAGGGAAATACAAGTTATGCAGGAAAGAAAAAAATAAATAAAAGGGCAAATGTGCAAAAACAGCAAAGACATAAAAAACAAGCAAACAAACAAGGATGGTTAAAAATAGTGTAACATGAAGTAGTGTGGCTAGAATTCATACTGTCTACCAGCAGGAGTTTCTTAGATGCATTTCTTGAATTATTTTCTGCGCAGTGTTGGGTAGTTCATGTAGGTGCTAAGCTTTCCAGGGAAGGTATCAGTTACATCTAGGGAGCAGCAGGCAAAAGAACAAGGCTGTAGTGGTGGCCGTGGAAAACTTTAATCATCCCAGATAGTAAACCACATGTGGCAGTGATGCCCAGGGTCTGCATGGACTGGTCCAGAGTTTTGGATTTTTGTAGAAGACACACATAAAGAAGTAAGTTTAAGTATACAGCTTTTCTGACTTTAGAGAAGGGAATAATTGCTAAAATGAATTGAATATAATAGTGGAAGTCTCTAAATGGTAAACTCTGAATGTCTAAGCTGTACCTCTTAGCAAATATTGGCAAAAACACACTGTAAAGGAAACTAGAAGGTGAATTAACAGGAGAGGGTATTCTGACTCATCAATAATCAGGGAAACACAAATTTAAAGGAAAATAGATACATTAGCAGTATGTGTACATACCTTGAGAGTGGTTAAAATTCAAAATCCTGGTACTACTAATGTTGACAGTGTTATAGAGAAGCAGGCTACTTTCCTGGTTAGATTACAGGTTGACACAGCCACTTTGGAGAGCAATTTTCTAATGTCTGATAAGGTTTTTAAAAAACTCAACAACACCATTCTAAAGACATGTGCGTAAGGATTCATGTGTCCAGAATATAATCATGGTGGATATTAGCAATAAAATGGGAATGAACTCAAATGCGCTTTACTAGAAAAATGAATGCTGTAGTGTATTTAAGCACTGGAATAGTGCACATTTAAAATGAATCAGATTTATAATCAAGTTTTGCAGTATATATTTATCATTAACGTAAAACTAAAAGGTTCATCAGTGTTAAATCTTTCTGGATGTACAGATGGGCAAATAAAAATGTCAGAATCTGGATGGGAAGAATGCACAACAGTTTGAGAATAGTTAATAGAGAGGAATATGGGATTGAGGGAATAAATACAAAGAGATAACATATAGATCTGAAACAGATAAGGCAAGATGTTAAAACCAGAGTAGTGGAATGTTTTATAATCTCCCTTACTTTTCTGTGGCTTTTAATATTTTATTGAACAGTAGTGCTTAGTACATACCAACTGCTCCCCGGGGTATGCATTGGTATTATTTTTGTTCCACAAAGAATGGGCAGAGAGAAATTAAGAAGTGACTGGGATATGAGGCTGGCCCAGCATCTCTCTTCTGCCCACTCTGTCATAGACTTCAGAGATCTGGACCTCACCCCTTGTGGGCCTTCGTGGCTGAAGGCATCCTGGGGGTCCAAGTGATCTTTAGGACCCATCCTGTTCCATGTGAAGTGAAATCACCCAAGCTCAACAATGGACTGGTGGTTTCCCTGAGCCCCTCCAGTGTCCTCAGTGCTCGCCCGCCTGCCCCATTCCTGCCCCATTCCTGCCCCCTGAGGGGGATGGGGCCCTCTGCAGCATGACCCACCTGCCAGCCTTCCCCAGGCCACCCAGTGCCCCAGGTATGAGCAGTACTGCACACTCCAGTGCCATAGCCTCGTGGGAAGCAGAAATGTCCCACTTGCAGAACCTTTTCTGAATCTCCTAGAACAGCATTTTTGTGTCACAAGATACCCTTGGACTAATCTAATACATAAGTACAGACAAGAGTTATTTCAAGGGCCATAATTTGACTTAGTTATCTCAGGCAATCAGAGTTGTTTAACACCAGAAATAGCTGACTAGAAGAGCTGTTGGAGCAGCACTTTGTGTGGGAGCTATGCAGAGGTTCAGTATTTTGACAGTTGTTTCAGAGCAGTGAGTAATACACTTCTAAGAAAATCCTGATTGCTGCTTCTAGTTTTCCGTGTAAATACAGGCTAGATATACAAGTATTTTGCTTTCCTAGAGTCCTGGCTTTGTATCAATAGATGTTAACCAACACAATAATTTACTATTTAAGTTTTAAAAAATACCTAATTTATTCACCAAAGATGAGCTCAGTGTTTACTGACCTCCAAAGCATAAAGCCTTTGGGTCGTGAAGAATTAGGTGCTGCCACCAAGGAATTTCTAGTCTGGGAAGAAGAACTAGAACGAGGCATGGTGTGAGAGTAATTTTCTTTTTCAGTACTGGTGATTGAACAAGGGCCTTGGCACTGAGCCACATCCCTGCTCTTTTAATTTTTTTTTTACTTTTGAGACAGGGTCTCAGTAAGTGTCTCATGTGGGGCTTGAACTTGGGATCATCCTGCCTCAGCCTTGCAAATAATTTTAAATGCAGTAAAGCATTGCAGAAACAGAAGCAGGGAGAGTAGAATGAGAAAGGGGTGGCATTAATCAATTAGGTGTTTATGACTTGAAGGAGGCGAGTGCTGAGTGTAGACTAATGTTACTAATGGAGAGAAAAGCCTGGTCACCATGACAAAGGCATCCAAGATGGTGTAGTCGGAGTTTACAAGGCAATAGATTTTATACAAGACACACAGTTTATAGGATTATTTTAAAATACTCACCCAAAGAGTCAAATGCAAGAGTGCAATAGGTATGTCCACACACTAGAGACTCAAAGAATCCAGCTGAGGACCTGGATCCCATAGCAGTGTCTTGTGTAAGTCCAGGTGGAGGCCTAGATCCCGCAGCAATGTCTCATGCAAGTCTGTGTCAAGAATCTGCGCTGGGAAAGCCCAAAAGTCATTGGTGCAAACTAGAAACCCTGAACCAGTGAGATCAAGGATTTGTGCCAGCAGGCTGAGGGATCTGCCCTGGAGCCAGGAAGTGACCTTCAAAATAAATGAGAGAGCTCCCCTCAAAAGAACTGCGGCCATCCCCAGTGACAGCAAGGACAGAGCTCCTCCAGTGATGAGAACAGCTGAGTTCCTATCAGGAAAACCAGCAAGACAAGTTTTTCCAGAATCAACAACACACCATCTTCCTCTCTGGTTCTCTTTTTAATGTTGTTGGCAACAATCCTCAGGTGGCCTTCCACAACAGAATCATGCTGATTCAGTTCACCTGGGTGTCACAAGGTGCCCATTAAAAAAAAGGAAAGTTGAAAAGTTGACCATAATTTAATCTACCACACAAGGGCTCAATATTCTGGGTTAACGCAAAAATCAAATATTTATTGATTTAGTTGGCCATCCGCATACCTCAGTTCACAGTGTTACATTGTTTGGATAGCCAGTGCCTTAAATTTCACAGACATTTTCTAATTTAAACACATCTAATGTGAGTATCCCACTATTGTACTGTCTGTAATTCTTAAAAATGTTTCAGCCTAGACGCTGTGGTCCATATTTGTTAGCTTTCATCTGAGTCCGAGTGGAAGTTGGTGCTCTAAATTGAGAATGCATTCTAGACTTGGTGCTGAGCGGGCTTCTCTAATCAGAAGATCTCACTCCACGGGGTCTACATTAAGTGATTGAGTTTTCTTTGTTTGACATCAGAGGTTTTGTTAATTAGAGTAAAGGATGTTAAAGATGGATTTTAATTAGGATCATTTGTAGTGATCAGGATTCGTGGATTGAGTTGGACCATTTCAGAAATCTTCCTTCTTTTATGTTAGAGCGTATAGAAGTTTAGTGAACCTCAAGGATGGAGAAACTGAGGCTCCTGGAAGCTGGGTATCAGAGTTGGCAGAGGCACTGAGAAATGTAGCATTCCAACCCCAGCTGTAACTTTGGAAGCATCTCTATCCATGACACTCTTATAAAACCACATGCCTGACCCTTGACTTAAGCTCCCCAATCCCAACCTGAAGTGTGTGTGCCTGAGAACCGACAAATGTGACATTTGTATAGTCTTTGCATTTTATTTTTTCTTTTGATTCAAGAAGTAGTAGTATTAATATTCAGTTATCATGAGTGATGCATCTGTATTCCTAGTTAATGTGTCCATCTTAGTTACTTTGTATCGCTGGGACAAAATACCAGACATAAGTTTAAGGAAGAAAAGTTTATTTTAGCCACAGTATGTAGAGATTTCAGTCTGTAGCCAGCTGGCTCCAAGGCAAGGCAATGTGGCAGAGTGGCATGGGAGAGGAGAAACAGTCAGTCCAGGGCGTGGTAGGCAGGAAGTAGCAAGACTTCCTTCTTGCTCTTTTTATTCCATGCAGGCTACAAGTCTATTCCTTGGTGTCATCCACACCCAGGTTCTGTCTTTCCCTTTTAGTAAATTCATTATCCACACCCAGAACTATGCTAACTCAGTAATCGGACTAACCCAGTATCACACACACATGATCCAGTCTGTGCGAAACCACTCAGAGACTGCTTCAAAGCTCAGGGGCATCAGAGGATATCTGAGGGTATGACCCTGCTTGTCTAGCACAGGTGCACAGTAGGGTACAGTTATGTAACCTTGACCTAGCACAGACAAACACACATGCTGGTTAGGGTACTATGTGAGAATGTAAATATGAAATAACAACCTGTATAAGAATTATCCAATAAAGATGCAGGCGGCCCTGGCTCTGGCTCTTGCTCTTGCCCTCTTCTGCTCTTCTGAGCTCCATGCTGCCTGCTGTTGTTGCTGATGTGTTGCACATGTGGGTTCTTTAACCTCAGGACCTCACCCATGAAAATCTCCCTTGGGCCCCCTGAGCAGGTTCAAAAGCTTACCTATGAACACATGAGGTTCTGGGGGACATCTAGATAAAAGCCATAACAATATCTTACTGATGCATAATTGATTTCTAGTTAATATAGGAGGAAAGTCAATTTTTTTATCTAGCACTATTCTCTTCTGTTACTAATACACTGTTTTATCTATAGGTAATGGAAGTAATTAGGTACCTTCGTAGTAAATCTAATTCTCACTAATGTAAACTAAAAAGCACAGGTGTGGTTTTGTATGAAGTGGAAACACACATCTTTGGAAAATTCTGCAGGTGTATTTCATACAAGTCAGACCAAAGGAATTGATTTTCCCTTCAGAAAAAGTTTAGAATCATTTGTTTGTTTTCTCTGCCATGTTCAAGTCAGCTAATGGTCACTGTGGCTTGGTGGGAATCTAAATGGATGCTTTACCCTTGGACAGTGACCAAGGACAACTGTAAGACTTCCCCATGGTCTACCTCACTTAGGCTTCTTGATTGATAACTCTGCTTCAGGAAGGCAAAGGCTATTGTGAACATTTTACAACAGAGGAAATCAAAGCAACGGGAAGGTAAATGGCCTGTCCACTCCACAGAACAGGCTATATAATAGAACCAAATCTGAAATTGAACCTTTCTGAACTAGAGTTCACTAGTCCTTAGCTGTTTCTATTACCCTAGGGTGCCAGTGCTGGAGAAAGGTGAATTTTAGTGGGATTCTGCCTACTGAGGTAGTATTTGATACGATAAGAGACAAACCATAGGGAATTATTGTGAAATGACACATCAAGGAATACGTGTGATGTTTTCAGCAGAATTCAGCAGAACTTGTCAAGAAGCCTGCTGTAGTTAGGCCTGAACTTGGGGCTTTCCTTTGGGGGCAGAGCAAAGGAATCAGTGGGTATTTAGACTCTTTTTTCCTGCCAACCACCCCCAGCCCAACTGCAATCTAAGTTAATCAGGACATCTTGGCAGGTCCTAAGGTTTTGTAACCTCTCATTCCAAACAGCCTGTTGCGCCTAAGTCCTGTTCTCTCAAGCTTCAGAAACAATTCTGTGATGGTCTCTGTCTTACACTTGGATAAACTGGAGCCTTTAAAATAAAATCAGCATGCCCTAAAACTATGCACCTGGGCCGAAGTCCTAACTGATCCTTCTGAGTCCAAACTCTGTTCTAGGCTGGGTTCTCTGTAGTTTGGGATTAGGTACAGGAATTGCTCTAGTTGGCTTCCCATTACTTTAACAGAATACCTGGAGATAATTAACTTAGCAGAGAAGAGGTTTATTCAGTTCAGAGTTTTGGAGGCTCCAGTCCAAGACCCATCAGTTTGGGTCTCTGGTGAGCATGAGGAACAGCAATGGTGGGGAGCCCATGGGGGTGCAGACTGTTTACCTCATGGCCAGAAAGCAGAAAAGAGAGCATGAGACCAAGGTCCACAGTCCTCTTCAAGGACACACATTGTGAATGACCTGATGGCCTTCCAGAAGCCCCATCTCCCCAGTGGGGCCATTCTGAATACCAAGCCTCTAATGGATCTTTGGTGGACACTTACCCTATGGCAGAGTGTGTAGTTTGTGTGTGTGGGGGGGTGGTATTTTAGAGTGGTGCACAAAATGTTAATGTCTAACACGGGCTCAGTGTGCATAGAAGAGGGGAGTTTGAACAAAGGGGGACATGGGATGCAAGGTGGTTGAAAGAGAAATTTGGGCTGATGACAACATCACACTTCAAAGCTGTCAGAATCCTCTTGCTGTCACTACTGTGTTGAACAACTCAGCTTGGAGTACTGAAAAGAATTCATGCAAGAAATGGGGCTGTGCCTGTCCCGCCCCAGCTGGTCTGCCTCAGCCAGGCCATCTGGGTGGGCTTCTCTCCCAGGCACTTCTAGCTTTATTGGCTCGTTAATGTAGGAAGAAATTAACCTGCCCCCACTCTTCATTTCCTTTTCCTCATCAGCTTCCCTCCTGAAAAGAGAAGGCACTGCCTCTTCTTAAGTGAGCCTGGCTATAGTGAGCATTTGTGTTTTTCACAAATAAGTCACTGAACACATTTACTGAATGGTCAGGCTTTTCTGGACTTTGTCAGTATGAGAAGCGGTGTCGTCAGCCCTGATAAGTGGGTCGTTGAGGTTTGCAACCCACAGAAATCAACGTTGTGCTACCAAAAATGATCCTCAGCCTTATTACTGCGTCATTTTGCGTTACGGAGTAGGTTCTGGTCATCTCTGGCTGTAATGGTGGGTGTCACAAATGGCAAAGAACTACTGCTAAAAGGAGAAAATTTCCTTTTCACATCCCTTGTTCATTCATTGCTAAACACAGCGTTAGCACACTGTGTGACCTTCTCCTCTCCTAGAGTACAGGTACCCTAGGGACTCTGTCTCATTCTGCTTTGTGCCCGCAAGGTTTGTCTTACACATAGTGGAAACTTAGTGTTTGCTGAGCTAAACTGCACTACATTTTTCAGTACAGAAGGGAAGTTGGGAAAATTAAAATAAGTGGAGGAGGCTGGAAAGCTGAATCAGAAACACAGGCGTGGTTCCTATGGCCTTGTGCAGTTACCTGAATTAAGAATTATTTCATAGCCAGAAGGGGAAGAATATACATCAGACTAAGCAGAGACCCCAGCAGATAAATACTTGCTCCTGTACTTACTTTTACTATAAACAGGCACTCAGAATTAGTGTACACCAAGAACCATTGGGAGCTTTGAAACCCACAAACATTCTTCAGCTTGTGCAGTTTCTTTTGGAAGTTGTGGAACAGGTAACCTAGAGGTAGCACCACTCTGTCTAAGAGGAAGGTTTTGCCTAGGCGCCTTGATGTGGGAAATGGTGCTGGTGGCGGAAGATAGAGCAGTGCAGGGTGCTCCCACTGCCTTTGGGAAGTTGGGGAAGCAGTGAGGAAATCCTAACCTGTTTGCCTGCTTCTCTCCCTATAGGCCTCCTGGTGGGTACCCTTGATGTGGTGTTGGACTCCAGTGCCCGGGTCGCTCCTTACCGAATCCTGTATCAGACTCCGGACTCTCTGGTCTACTGGACCATTGCCTGTGGTGAGTAGCAGTACCCTGAGACGTTCAAGATTACAGAGAAACTTTTGGATTAAGAACTTTTCATCAAAGGGAAGGAGGAACAAGTACTCACTGAATGCAACCACATGGCATTTTAGGGCAGTGAACCTTAGCTGTTTCAACTCATGAACCCAACCTCTTAGTGGCTTAACACAGTGCAGGTTTGCTCACTCCAAGGTCTCATTGGAATCACATAGCCTTTCTTCTCCATCTTGGTGACACCCAGTGGAAGGAGCATAAAGCATCTGAGGTCAGTTTATAAGAGCAGCATAGGAGGACACAGCAGACCTGAGTTAACTTCCTAGACCCAGAAGTGGCTTGCATCACCTTCCACTCATCCTCCATTGGCAGGACCTAGTCACATGGGCCCCACCTAACTGCAAGGGAAGCTGGGAGCTGAAGCGCATGGGACCTCCTTGGATGTACTAAGCAATACTTCCTATGAGCAGAGAACACTCATTTCTCCTGCTGATCATCTGTGTGCTGTGCTGTGCTTAAAATGGTGGCAGGGAACCCTGTACTGTTAGATCACTCACAGAAACTTCTAATCCAAAATAATTTAAGGTTAAATTATTTGCTTCTATGTGGCTTTTAAAATACAGAGGAAAAAGCAAGGGCACTGAATATTTTGCTCTATTTGATGTTTTTAGTATTAATACACTTTATTTATAGAACAGTTTTAGATTTGCAGAAAAATTGAACAGATACTGTAATTCACAGAGCTTCCATTTTCTCCCCACATAGTTTCCACTAATACTAGTATGTGAGCCTGTTACATTTGTTAAAATCAGTGAACAAGTTATAAAATAAAGTGTGCAATTTATTCACATTTCCTCAGTTTTTCCACTCCAGGATTTCTCCAGTGTACCATTCTTCCACTGAGTTACTGTGTTCTCATGGCTATGGAAGACCAGAGATGACCTTGACAACTTTAGGAACCCTGCTCAGTTGTGTAATAGAATCCTCCTCTATTGAATTTTGTCTGTTTTTTCTTGTGACGAGACTGGGCTGATGGGTTTTATGAGAAGTCACAAGAAAAAGTGTCATTTTCATCTTGTTATGTCACGAGTACCTGTTATCAACGGAACTTATGACTGCTTATGTCCTAGATCACCTGCTTTCCATGAGTTTTTCTGGTTTCCCCACTTTGAAGTCACTCTTTTCTTCTCCTTTGCAAGGAGAACGTATGCTCTGGAATAAAGTCAGGTATGCTCTATTTTTAAGGAATGGTGTGGTTTTCGCCTCTTGTAGAATATCTCTATGTAGTTTTTTTTTTTTTTAATTTTCCTGCTCCATAGGTTTGTTTTTTTACCCTCAGTTATTTATGCAATTTATGCAGTAATTTATGTCAGTATAGACTCTGGATATGTACTTTATATTTTGGGTTATAACCCAGTGCTATTTTAATTTTGCTCAGATTGTTCCAGCTTTGGTCATTGGGAGTGTTTTCAGTTGACTTTATTCAGTTTTTAAATTGATCTCTACTT
>PVJX010025677.1:0-26673 GCA_004027295.1 Dolichotis patagonum | reverse complement strand
AAAATTTCATGGAAAATTGTGTATGTCCTACATCACAAGAAAATTGACAGAGAGTGTAACATGTGTGTGAGAGAGGTGTATTCTGAGATTCTGAGACAGTAAAGGATCTAGAATATTGAAATTCAAGACATTATGTGTTAGGAACCAAACTCCTTGAACAATTTCTCTTCTTACCAAAATGATTGAAATCATTTTAGATCTGCAATATGTCTTTTATGAAAGAGCCTCTTTGTATGGACCCTCTTATTTCAAACATCATACTACCCATTAAAATTAATGGTCTCTCAGGGAAATTTGATTAAGAATTTAGTAACCTGAGTTGATTTAGAGATTGAAAGGCTAATAGTTTTATTTGGTTAATTTAGTCAAACATCAATTCAATGAGAAAATAAAGTCTTTCAGAAATCTCTATGTTTAGTTCAATTGACTCTTTGATGTTCAGATTGCAAAATATATGTAATTAACGAGTTCACGAGCCAACTAGGGTAGATGTAGGTGACTATTTTTTCTATTTAATGTAAAACTTTATTTTGCTATTCAAAATAGTTTCCTGTTGCTCTGATATTGAATTTCAAAGAAATTCTGCTATGTTCAACTTTTTTTTTATCCAGATATATGACAGCACTGATTTTCATTTATCTTCAGTAATCCATTGATTCTAATGTTTGCATCAAGCATTCATTTATTTGCAGGTTCTTGATATGCCTAATGATACTCTGATTATGAGATACAGCAAAAATTTTAAAATGGAGTAAATAGGCCCAAAGTTAAATTTATGGTTATTCTAAACACCCCCAAACTGACAGTGCTTGAACACTGTATTATTACTAATTTATTTTTATTCATATAAAGGAAAAAGTGAAGGAGAACAGAGATACTGTACATCCCACTTACTCAAGATAATCTGTGACTGGATTAAAGTTTCCTATGAATCTACCAATGGCTTTTCTACAGATCCTATAATTAATCTAAGAGCAATGGAAACAATTGCTGCAATCAAAGATAAAATCTCTGAGTACTAGAAATTAAGAATAAGGAAATAGACAAAACTGATTGCATAAAGCAAAACCATAACTATCCCTTTAAGTAATTAATTTCAAAACTCTATTTAATTAAAGTATTATTTGCACAAAGTAATTCCTCTGCTGAGCTTAGCTTCACAACTTTCTGAATATACTCGAAAATTTTGCACATAAATTTCTTTTTCTGATGTTAGCCTCTAATCTTTGTGCTATACTGTCTACCCTGGCTATTTACTAAAACCTGCATACATAGTCCAGACAGCCTGTGAAAACATTTATTAAGCATTATTACTGACTGAATGTTTGTGTCCCCAAAATTCACATGTTGAAACCTGATCCCTGGTGTAATGGTATTTGTAGGCAAGGCATCATCCATCACCACTGTAAATACAAAAGACATGCAGTCACTACTTTTCGCATTCACCAGATCCTCAATTCAACCCTCACAAAGAAAAATTGTGTGTACATTTCCCTGGGGACAAACGATACAAGTAGAACTGAGACACACACCTTGTGACAGAGACTCACAGGTCTCACATGCTGCACACAGAGACGCCTTGAATCTCTACTCTGGAAACTTTGCTTTGCATAAGGGAAGCATAAGAACCTAGGTGTTGCATTGCGTTCAATCACTGTGAAAATCTTTAGGCAGTCATTTTTGATTACAGAAGTTGATGTGTGAATGTTTAGGGGAAACTGATTTCTAAGAAATGAAACTCACTTGCCTTTCATATGGTGTGTGGCTCCCCACAGATAGTGTGGTGCATTATTTAGAGTTTCTAGCCTGTCTCTGCAGGTGACTGTGCTTAAACTTGGGCAGTGCAGATAAAGCTCACTGGCATTAGTCAGGTTTCACAGTCTGACCACCTCTCTGGAGGAACCGGATCATGCCAGCCACAGGAAAACCAAAGCAGCTACAGAACCATTTCTGTTTGACATTTTAAAAATATATTTTTTACTTCTTTTTCTTCTCACTGAAGAAACTTTATTTTTCTGGTCAGATAAAATCTTTAGGGGAAGAATTCTCAATGTATGATAAACTAAAATGAACAATGAAAAGCAATCATTTCTGTATCACCAAGTATGCTTACTTACATCAATATCTTTTAAAATCAGCTTGAAGAGTTTTTGATAAGTACCACTGCTTCCTGAGAAAGATATTCTTTCTATAAAAGCTCCATAACAATACAATTCATTAGCCAATAATTATTGATTTAACACCTGTTGACATACATGCATCATAACAGATCCTCACAGGACTAGGAGTATCTTAATTACCTTTTCTCATTGCTGAGACAAAATACCTGACACCCAAAATTAAGGAAGGAAATGTTTATTTAGATCACAGATAGGGAAGATTTCAGTCCATAATCAACTGGATCCAAGGCAGGGTGGTACAAAGCAGAGGACAATAGTTCATGGCAGCAATGACAGAAAAGAGCAATAAAAGAAAAAAAGGGAAAGAGGGAGAGCAAGCCTCTTTTCCTCCCTTATATTGTGTGCAGGCTACCTACCCTAAGGCGGGTATAGCACTCACATTCATAATTCCAGCAATGACAAACTGTTGAAGTCCAGCCCCATGACTGCATGAAGTTTAGGGGCACACCTAGACACAAACCATAATTAATCCCAGTGTAGTCTTCAGCTTTCTATTGTCAACCAATCAGCCCCCTGAGACAGGCTTGTAGGAAACACTATAGTGAACTCCAGGCCTTGGACTGAACACTTCAGCCTTCAGTCTACAAACACCCTTTGCACTCTTCCTCATTCAACTCTGTGGCTGAAGAGTCTACACCAAAATGCTGAAGGATCCAAGGAAGAAGCTAATGATTGCGCCAGAAGTCAGAGATACTGCCTACGATGAAGGCAAAGACTAGAGCTCCTCTGAAGAACTGAAGCCCACCCATCCTTCCTCATTTTCCATTTATACAATCCAGGTGACAAGCAGCCCTAGGGTGGGTCCTCTAAACCCAGGGAGTAGAATCTCTGAATTGACTTAGATAAGCTTGTAAATTTCACAAGCTGACTCAATCAATCGATCACTACAATGAATGTGACAAATTTGGGGAGATAAACTTAAAAAATATAAGTAGCCCAATCATCGCAATTCTCATTAACTCTGTTATTTATATTTTTAAATATTGCTTTACTATGTGTCCACATATATCAATTGGTAGCAGTTTAGTAGTCCCTCCACAATGACCAGAAATGATAGAATCTTTAATCATATATATATATATATACCTCCAGAGTTTTCCAGCTTGGGAGAAAACAACAGCATAATGAATTGGTTCATAAGATATGGAGGCTAAGAACTCTCAAGATAGATAATTTTCAAGCTGGTGTTTCAGAATAATTTATATTGAAGTTCCAAGAGAAAGTGAAAGGCCTGGGAACCAAGAGAGTCAATGGCGTAAGTAACAGACTAAAAGCTGGCTCTCTCAATACGCAAGACAAACCAGTGTTTCAATTTGAGCATAAAGGCAGCAATTCTTAACCAAATATCTGGAAGGCCAGTGACCCAAATAAACTGACCAAAAATTATTCATCCTGAACCCATGTCTTGTCAGCATGGCATCCATATACATCTTCTTAAATCACACTTGATCTACAAATAAAGACAGTAATGAGGTCATAATTCCATCTAAAATATCACAGCTATTCTTGGCACAACCAAAATCTAACCCACTGAGCAGAAGACAATGTGATGTACTTATGTAATGTTCACAATTCTCCTTGACTTCTGATAATTTATATACTATAATGTAAAGTTAATAATAGACATTTTTACATAAATTTAATATACCCTATTGAACATGGTGAGGACCAAAAGAAGGAAAAAAGATATTTTCTTAACACCCATACACACACACACACACACACACACACACATAAAACATATACTCTCAAAAAAAGTTGGGAAAACACTTGCCAAATTATAGTCCTAATTTCTGTAACTGAACAGATGACCATAACTGGTATTAACTTTTTTCACACTTTTTTTTATTCTCTTTGTCTTACATAAAAAAATAAAAAATGAGTGATATTAACAAAATTTTTGATAAATGAAATGATCATCGGTGTATGCAGCAAAAACACTCAGAAAATACACAGATACATCAGTTAAAAATGAAAATAAAAATCACGACAGCTGGTTATGATTCCTTACCTGGTGAGAAAATATCCATATTCATCTCAAGAGCATCTGCACCATTAGTAATCCCACCAATACTGGCCTTCTGTGATTTCCTTTTCCCTTGATTATGGGACGTGGTAATACTGAAAAACACTCTAAAGAATCTCTTGTAAACACTCTAAAGAATCTCTTGTATTATGAAATAGCTTTCTTTACCTCTATTGTCTGCATTTCTCTTGATACTCTAAGCCAATCACCGCAACTAACACTATAGCTTCCCTTCTACGCTTGTAAACTTTGAGGTAAAAAGACATCAAAGTGACTCAATGACAGAATTAACTGCACAATTAGTGGAATCATGTCTCCTGGTGTTGGTATTCCTTTCTTTGGTAATAACATTTGTAGGCCAGTCTAGCTAAGGGTCATGGGAACAGGAATTACATGACTCTCATTTTTTCCTTTGGATTCCTGGACTCATGAATCCTCCCTATGAGAGAAATAGCACCACCATATAATTGATGCTGGTTCAAAACACACACAGCTTTTTGCCCCAGACTTGTAACATACTACTACCTAGCTGACACTATGCCTGAGTCTTAAAAGGCCATTCCACTGTTCTTTCAAGCCACCTCCCTTGAAAGAATATGCTAGAACCATGAATTCAAGAGCGCAAGTTCATTATCACAATTCATTTTCTGTGAAATTACTTTTACATCAGAAACAATACCAAGAAATACCATAGTGGTTCATAGGTAATCCAGAGACAATGGCTTTACTAGGAAGCATTACATATAGGAAAGGCAAAATATAACCCAAAATATCTACTCTAATATGAACAGAATATTTCCTGTTCCATGGAAGAAGAGATTCAGTATAATCAACCTGCCAACTGGTATCTGGCTAATCTTCCAGGGGGATGATATCATATCAGAGACTCAGTGTCCATCTCTGCTCCTGGCAGAGTGGACGCTTGGCAGAGGCTCAGGCAGAACAGCCATGGTAAAGGAAGTCTCCATTTCTGAGCCAATGCATAATTCTCACTGCTAGCACCATTTCCATTTTCCCCATGAGACCACTGAGCAATGACAGAAGAGCCTGGCCTGTGTGTACAGAATAGATCCACTTGATTGTTAAATCTTCTTTTACTGAGGTTACTCTTTGGTGAACACTCATCTGCATAATTTTGTCCACTCAGATTATCGTTGGTTCATACTTCTTCCACAGATAGCCTTGTCAATTTTCTAATCACATTCCTTCCAAAATTACTGATCATTTGGCCAAACCATTGGCCACAGCCCATGAATGTAATCACACGTCAGTCCATTTCTCTTTCCAAAAATTTAAACAACCAGATGTGCTGTTGAAGTTTCTGCCCACTGAGAGGATTTTACTTAATCATTATCTTTCAAGAATGTTTCCAAAATGGGTTGTAGTGAAGCTTTTTTACAATTTGGGATAGCTTCATATCAGATAAGCCAGACCTCAATCTTTTCCTTCGTTGTCAACTGATTGCAGAGGAAAGGCCTAAGTGTAAGCTAAGAAAGAGAAAACAATATAGTAGATTTTGACTCCAGGAATGAGATACTGCTTTAAAACTACCCAAACATGTGGAAACTTCTTTGGAGCTGAGTAACAGGTAAAAGACATTATAGAGAGTCTCTGATAGAAAGGAGAAAGAGTTTATTTGAATTTGAAAGAAAGAGCATCATTATTACAAAGAACGGAAGAATTTAGTTAAATTATCCTACTAATGTTTTAAGGAAGATAGAAATTATAAGCTATAAAATTGGCTGTTTTACTAAAGAAATGTCTAAGGAAAGTTTAATATGTGGCCTCGGTCTTCCACATTTTTATACCACAGGGTAGTATAGTGGGTGGGTAGAGATAAATTGGAAGAAGGAAATATTACACTATCAAAACTTAAAATTTCAGAAAATTCTCAACCTAGTCATATTATAAAAATAAGATGTTCAGAAGAAAATGTTGAAAATGTTACTAGGTATCACTTGATAAAGAGATTATGGAAATTTTTGAGCAGAAACACTGCGTTTGAACTCGATTAGACAAAGGCTGCATATAATGAAGGACAGGTAAGAATGGCCCTAAAGTCTATTCCACAGTCATCGGGGTTGGCACTGCATGACAGGTCCATGGGACCCAGTACGTTTCCCCCTAGCTGCATTAGGCTGGATGACCGCCACAGATAGCATGTGGTTAGGGTCTTCTTAGTGACTGAAAGAACCATAGCTCCCTCACAGAGACCTGAAGTTGAACATGGGGAAATACTTCTATCCCAATGAACTTGAAGGGCAGAGCATTAAACCAGAGAAGAATACCCTTGAGTTTTGATCTTGATTAGAATTTGTCTTGGAAGGTTTGGGGCTTGCTTGACACTCATTCCTTCCTTTCAGATTGGACATATCTGTCTTTTACTTGTCCCACCATTGTAGTTTTGGAAGAATCTAATTTTTCTGCTTTCATGGGTTCACAGCTAGAGAGGAATTACAGTGCTGCAGTGACATGCTCATCACTGAGAGACAATACCTGATACACACAACTGTAAGGAAGAAAGTTTTATTTTGGCTTACAAGTTTGTAGAGGCTTTGGTCTGTAACTGAGTGACTCCAAGGCAGGGAAGCATGGCAGAAGGGCATAGCAGAGGAGAAACAACTCATAACATGGCAGAAAGAACAGAAAGAGATGAAGGGAAAAGAGAGGGAGATAGACCCGTCCAGGCCATGCCCGCAGTGACTCACTTCCTTTAACCAGGCTTCACATCATGCCACTTTTAGCTATAAACCTATCAGCGGACTAATCTACTGATAAGTATCACATCCCCATGATTCAGACACTTCCACCTATGGGCACACGAGACATCCACATATAAATCATAACAGGAATTTTATCTCTAACACCCATGAATCAGTATATAATTAAGAAAAATTTGTGCCTTGAGTCCCATCCATATCTATTTAGATGATCTTTGAGTGAAACTTGGAATGTCAGAATAACTTAGTATTGCAAACTATTAGGATAAAACAAATATGATTTACATGCCGAAAGGATATGAATTCTGGAGTAACTGGGAGCAGATCCCAATGGATTAAATTACTTCCTCCCAAAATTTCTTGTTTTGAAACCTTTACCCACAATTTGATTACATTCTAAGATAGTACTCAAAAGGAGGTGATTAAATTTAAATGAAGTCATAAGGGTGGGGTTCTGATTCAATAGGATTGTATACTGCACTTGTAAGAAAGGACATCAGAGAGTATTCTTTCTGTTCCACCTTCAATAAAAGGTCCATAAGCAAAAAATAAATTGCCCATAAGCAAAGAGACCTCAAAATGAAATCAAGGTTGGTGATATCTTGAACTTCTATCCTTCATAAAAATGAGAAATAAATTCCTTCATAAAAATGAGAAATAAATTCCTTCATAAAAATGGGAAATAAATTCCTATTGTTTAAAACTCATAATCTATGATATTTTGTTATGGTAGCCAGAACTGATTAATACATTGCACACCCCACATTTTTACAAGGATTTAAAGCCCCTGTTTCACATTTATTTTCAACATCAAAAATAAAATCTAAAAATAAACTAGATCTCATAAACAGTAGTAATCTTCTGAGTGCTAACAAATTGAATATGTACCTGTAAGTTATCAGAGTCCTAATTACTTCCAACACCTAATTATGAATATTAATGCTGAAAACTATTCCAAGATGTGCATATAAATTAGTAGATCATGGATTTAAAATGTTTAAAGCTCTCCCAACCTCCATCTCTCAGAGCTTTGACAAACATTTTTCTTCATTTTTCTCTTTCTTTCTCACTGCCCATCATACAGTCCTCATCTTAAACATTACTTCTTAGTTAGGTATAACAGAACCTTGGAATCCCAGCCGCACAAGAGGCAGAGATTAGATGGTTGTGAGTGCCAGTCCAGCAAGTGAGCCCCCAAAATAAAAAAAAATCCTCAATTCCTCAAGAAACCTCCTTGACCTTCAAACTGGATTAGGATTCTTATCACAGGATTTCTAAGGCACAGTTAGCTTATTCTTTTTACCTATTTCAAACCACTAGGTTCTCTTGAGAAAAAGAACCAGTAGGATAGATAGATAGATATAGATAGATGATAGATAGATAGATAGATAGATAGACCAACAGACAGAAAGATTGTCTTAGTTACTTTCCTCATTGCTAAGACAAAATACCCAACACCCAAAGGTAAAGGAAGAAAGGTTTATTTAACTCACAGTTTGAGGAGGTTTCAGCCCATAATTGCTGGCTCACGTAGCAAGCATTCTGCTCTTCTACACACTGCTGCCATGATGTGCTTGCTACCTTTACCAGATGTGGCTGTAGATTTCCCAACTGAAACTGCAAATTCCAGAATGATGAACCAATTAGTTTTCTGTTTATCAGTTAATTGACACATCTATTATTTTAGTAACACAAATTCAAATAATGCCTACACCTTACATCCTGCTGCACTCTGGAAACACTGGCCTTATATGGTTTACCTTAATGCTCTCCACAGTTTTTCATATGGCGTGGTCCTACACTGATACATCCAGACAGAAAGTGAGAGGGAGGGAGGAGAAAGGAGGAACAGGGGAAGGAAAGGAGAGGGGAGGGAAGGGGAATGAAGAGAAAGAAAGAAAGAAAGAGAGAGAGAGAGAGAGAGAGAGAGAGAAAGAAAGAAAGAAAGAAAGAAAGAAAGAAAGAAAGAAAGAAAAAGAAAGAAAGAAGAAAGAAAGAAAGAAAGAAAGAAAGAAAGAAAGAAAGAAAGAAAGAAAGAAAGAGAAGGAAGGAGGAAAGACAGAAGCAGTGTTTGGCAATAACAAATATAAATATACTATTTTATATCTCTGAAAGCATCATTTTGTAATGAAAGTGTTAAGAAATTCACAACCTCTTTCCTGGAACTTCCCACAGTGGGGAAAAATGCTCATATAAATATCAATGCTATTGTCTTTATAGTGTGTCTATGAATGTGTGTAAATTTTTATAAAAGCAAATTGTGCCATCAGATCTCCATGACATAGTGAAGTCTGTATTGGAAAGGATGAAGTTTTTAGAAATGTAATTCTGTTTAACTTTATTTCTTATCAAATTAACACATCTCTGCTTTAAACAAATATTCCCACAAGGTTTGATTTTGAATAGGGGGTCATTTTCTCCTCTTCTTGCTCCTCCTCCTCCCTCTCCCTCTCTTCCTCATCCTCCGAATTCTCCTCTTCCCACCATCCCTCCTCTTCCTTTCCAGAGACACCTGTTGGACAATTTCAGCTTGAGGCATTAACTACTGACTTCAAGCTATAGAAGATACAACTCTCACTCTATTTTAACTTCCTTCTTTTATCTCCTCACTATATAGATGAATAGTTTTTACCTTCCATATTCTTTATGTAGGTGTACCATAATTTTTTAGGTTCACTTTACATTCATTGTTTATTTTAAATATGCAAGTGTATTCAGTCTTGAGTTGTGTGATATATGGTGTTATTTTCTTTCATGTACAACTTTCTGCTTTTTCTGGAGTTAGTAATTGTCCTACTTGAGGTTAGTTTAACTTTTCATGAGTGTCAATAATTTGGGGGGGTACTTTATTTGTACATTTTAGATATTCAAAACAATCGTATTTATTAGAGGAAGTTTGTGTACCTGTACATGATATTTACTTCTACTTTTAATGTGACAATAGTTAATTCCAAATATTTGCTGCCAATCACTTTATTCTATTCAGTATATTTAGATACATTAGAAAGTCCATTTATCTTTTTGCAAGAGTAATCCCTGGAGCCTTCTGACTTACTCCAATCTGAAAGTAGAAACCAGTTGTCATAAGATTTCGACCCCTAGAGTCTTTGAGATTCTCTTTATCTTTTTAGTTCAATCCAGTGTCTACAGGATCCATTTTCTTCCTTTTTCTTATTTATCCATCTATTGCTCTGGAATGTATACATTATGTTTCAAAAGAAGAATGCTTGAAAAGTAAATGTTTTTATTAATTGTGTGTCTTAACAAATTTATTCTTTTAAATCCCATTTAGTAGTAAATTCTTCTTAGGAACTCTATTTTTATCTAAATTATTAAAATATTTAGCCACTATTTTTAAGATTCCTTTAATGTTTTTCAAGTAAAAATGCTCTACTTTTTGCTTTTTTATGTATTTACTTATTTATTTATTTATTTGTTGTGGTACTGTGGTACTTTATTTACTGTGGTGGGATTGAACTCAGGACTTTCACGCTGAATTACATCTCTTTATTATTTTCTATTTTGAGAGAAATGAGACTCAAACTTGCAATCATCCTGCCTCAGCCTCCACCACAAGGCTATTCTTATTTTTTGACCATATTATGAAATATTGTTTTGGGAAAATTGCTCAATATTCTCTTTTTTCCTCAGGTATCTAATGTTTCACAATAACTATCCTGGCACAAGTTTTATTTTATTCAGTGTACTTCATACTCAATAGAAAGTCTTCATATGAATTTATGTTCTTCAATTTTGAGAAATACTCTGTACTAATTTCTTTAGTAATTATTCTCACAGCTTTTTCTATTTTTCCTTTTTAAACTGACACTTTAATTTTCTTATCTTTCCTTTCTTATATGCATCTTATTTGTATGTTGTGATTTTGAAGAGAAATTTCTTCAGCTTGATATTTCAAAGAATTTATTTACAATTTTCTGCTGTCACATTTTTAGTTTCCAAGTGATATTTTTTGTTCCGTAAATATTAAGCTGTAACAGCACCGAGCCTTTATTTCATAAAGTGAATATCTTCTCAAGTCTATTTTAAAAACTTGCTTGTCTTGCCAAGTCTTGATTTCTTCCAAACAGCTTTTCTTCTCTTTGTGTGATTTTGCCTTTGACTTTAATAATAGCGGATTTCCTTGCTTGCCTGGTTATACCTGGCTGCCAGTTCCTAATGAAAAATGGATACATAACAGCCCCTTGAAAACTCCTCTAATGCCATGGAATTCCTTGTAGGATGGTGGGGACTGGGCAGTTATGATAGTGAACTTTAATGTTATAATCTTTAGGTCTTTTTCTCACAAGTTAACTAAGTTCTGTGGAGATTCTTTTAATCTTCTTCCTCAAAGTTCAGGCTGCACCTTCTAGGGTTCTGGGAAACAAATAGTAAAAATGTGAGAAAACCTTGAATTCCATTTTTAACTTTCTGTTTAATATCTACATCTTTATTCTTGACTACAGCTCATGCCTACAGTCCGTTCATTATATTTTCTACAAAGAAGGAAGTTCCTGCCATCTGCCAGAGTGAGTAACATTTTTCCATCTACACATGATGGGCAGACTAAATACAAGTAGTTAAGGACTTCATGTATGGGATTTTAACCAATTATTCATTTTTAGCATCAGCCTCAAAAACTCTCAGAAATGCCTATAATAGCCACTCCCTCGTATAGTTTAGCTTGTAAGAATTTGTCACTATTGACTTTCTTTTTTTCTTTTACAAGGCTAGGAACTGAACCCTGTACCTTTGTACTGCCCTGTAACCCTGGCATATTCTTCAATTTTTATTTTGAGATAGGAGGATCACAAATGAAAACTCAGTGTAAGCAACTTACCATTCAATTTGTTACAACTAAGTTCTGCTAAGTCAATTATTGCTACTTTTGCTTTCTAGCTGCTAAACTTGGAGCTGTGTATTTCCCTTTTCTTTGCTTTTATGTACATCAAAATCATTGTTATTATCATATTGGCAAGCATATATATGTAAATATATCCAATCTCCATCTTGATTTGTACCATATTTATCTATATCAACCAGTATTAATGAATATATTTCATGTTCTTGTGAGGAAATATTTGCACAAATACCATGCAATAATAGCAGTAATACTGGTGTATTACAGGTACTTAAATCTTTTGCCCTTTGAAAAACAATTATATTCATATCCCCATCTTATTTTACTCCTTGGCTGCCCGTCTTTCTCTGGTCTACTAAAAAAGTGTTGAGACTCGTAGAGGTTATATGAGATATGTAGGAGCAAATCAACCACTAATAGAAGAGAGACTTTAGTATCACTCTTCATTTTATTTTTGTACATGGATGTTGCTCTTTCAGTTCAAACCTTTTTGCACAAGGTTGGTAATGTTCCTCTTGCAAAGTTGAGCTTGTCATTTCCTCTAACAGGTAACCAAATTATCACTATAAAAAATGTTTACACAAATGTTCCAAAGTACCTAAGTTACAAGGAAATATAATTGTTTAGTCATGGCAACAAGCTAGCTAATTAAATCAGGCAACATTTCTATATTTAACCAGGAGTTACTAACAGTTGCCCTAAATGACTCAGAAATTACATACTTATTCATCAAATGAGTAGCAATAGAACGCTTTCAAAGAGGATTACATTCTGCAAGAAGTATTTTATTTTTGCTTCCTTATTATGATCAGTACAATAGTACCAGATAGACTGAGTAAACCCATCAGGAAGACTTCCAAAATCACCCCATCCTAGTTATTTTTACCATTGAGACAAAATACCTGACACTTAAATCTAAGGAAGGAAAAGTTTATTTAGCTCACAGTTTGTGGAAGTTTTAGTTGATAACCAGCTGGCTCCCAGGCAGAGTGGCATGGCAGAAGGGTGGCAGAAGACAGCAAAAGTAACAAGAGCAAAAAGGGAGGAACATACAGAGAAGACTCTTTCTGTCCCTTATATTGTATGTAGGTGACACTCACCATAGGATAAGTGTAGCACGCACACCCAAAATTGCAGCATTGGACCATAAATCAATCACAAATTCTAGAAACCTGTCCTCTGACCAAACGAGGCTTTGGGGGACATCCAGATACAAACCATAACACTACCAGATCCCACTCTCAGATCTTCTGATGTAGACGTTCTGCTAGACACCAGGAGCCTATACTTACACTTTAAATCTTCTCAAGTTATTTGAGGTGCATCCACGCTTAGAAGAGTACCACCCAGACAGCAGAAATATAGTGGTGTTTCTTAATGGCTCAGTGAAATATCCTAAGAAAGATTTGTTTTGTTTTTGTTTTTGTTTTTGTACCAGGGATCTAACTCATAAGTTTGCACCTACCAGGCAAGCACTTGTACCACTGAGCTAAACTCCAGCCCCTAATGAAAGACTTTTTTGGAAGTTTCTGTTATATCTTTGTATTTTTGTGGCTCCAAAATATCATTTGAATGGATTTTCTCCTGACTTCTATCACTACTGTGCACAGTCTCACTCCACAGAACACAGTAAGAGAGGCAAATAAGGCACTGGGATCCCTGAGCACAGCCATATCGCACAGCTGCTCTGACCCGGGGACAAGTGCCAGGCACTCTCAACCGACTGGTAAACTCATCGGCAGCTTGGTAGCTACAACCAAGAGATTCGAAGTGTTCACAGTGAGGGATGCCTTTGGGTGGAGCATTCTGGTCTTCCTTGAAAAGCACTATCACCTATAAATGTCTCTCCCAATATTTTACATAATTTTATTGCTGTAAATACACACACACACACACACACACACACACGAAATTACACACAATAAGCTATTCATGAGGAAACAGAAATTTTACCTTTGGAAAAGTAAGGAAGTTTACCTGAACATGAGAAGGCAAGCAAGTCTGCATCATAGTAATGTTGTTTTTCTCCTATAAATTCAAATTTTTTAGCAATTTTTTTGTGAATTTAGCATAATAACCACATGGTATATTTACAGGTCAAGTTTCTAAGTGAATGTTGCAAGTAGAATTACACAACTTTATTGCCAGAAAGAAATAAGGATTGTACTATAAAATCCACACTTCATTAGCAAATAAGATAAGGGTTAAAGAACCAAAATGCCTTATCTATAGTCACATATCTCATAATTGATAGCAGAAAAATGTTTTCTAAATATCCAGAGAAGCTTTTGCTTCTTTTACATTTTTCTCAGGTTGAATTTTCAAAAAACACGCATGTCCCAAAAATGTTACAAATGTTCGGTGGGGTGAGCATCATATTTTGTTTCTATAAGGGATGTGTGTACCGTCTTTTCCAAGACTTGACCACCTAAGTGTCTAACCATAACACCTATTCCAGTTCATAAAGTCCCTTAGGGTGCATGGGGAAATCAACCCTATCCTTTTGGTGTAGTTTGAGTGCAATTTATTCCCACCTCAAAGCTCATGCTGAGACAGAATTCCCCAGTGCAATGGTGATGAGATGGTGAGGCTATTAAGAGAGAGAGATGATAGAGGCTCTCTAAAAAACTAATCTGTTTCTCATGAGAGTATGCTTATTGTTGGCTACTGGCCACTCTTACATTCTCTCTTGTCACATGGTGCCACCTGCCATGTCATGACACAGACTAGAGCCCTCCCCAAGTGCCTATGTCATGCTGTTGGGCTTTGCAGCCATGAGAATCATAAGTCAAATAAGCAGTGTTTTGTTTTTTAACAGCATCAGGTATTTTGTTTCAGAAACACAAAACAGAGGAAGACAACTTGGTACTTGAATTCCTCTTAATTTTGTGTGTGCAATAGACATCAGGAAGCCCGTGATGCTAAATGATGTTAACTTGATTTGTATCTATTTTTTGTCTTGTTACTGTCTGGGCAGCAATGTGAAAAAATTTACCAGTAAATAGAAAAGGTCTCATACCATGGTTCCAAAGGTATTATAACTCTCTCCTCTAAAAAACTGCAGCAAGATTGAAGTTCTTTGAGAGAATATTTCTGTAGTTTCAATCTGTGTGTTTTCAGCTATAAATCTGCAGGGGCTGCTACATTTGTGTATGAGATCAGGAAAGATGCTGTTACCATATTGATCCATTTTGGAAATTCTTGACCTTGATCTATACAGACTATTTCTATACTTGCTTTAACTGTGCTATTATTGCTCCCATTTCCCCTATTTCTATTTTTTTCTTTAAACTGCCTTGAGCCCCTTAGATAAAAGGATTATCAGAAGTACAAAGTGTTTTATTACTACCAAAAGGATAAGACCTTATCTCTTCAATTCATCAGTGAAACTTTGGTCCATTGGTGTAAACTTTTTGAAGTGTGCTACCAACATATTTCTGAGGAATTACAGAAATTTTGAGGAACATCTATAAAATTGTATTATATCTTTTGAATGCTCAAATTCTGGTTTCTGGAATCATATGTCTGGTAACTCCAAAGGGCTTTTTCTTGCTTCCCTTTTTTGCTTTAGATGGGTAGAAATAATTAGATCTCTTCTCCTCCTCTTCTTTTCCTCCTCCTCCTCTTCCTCCTTCTTGCTTTCCGCTTACCCTCCTTTTCTTCTTCCTCCTCCTTATTGTTCCCCTTCCTTTTCCTCTTCTCCTTATTCTTGTTCTTTTATTCTTATTTTTCTTCCTTAACACTAGCCTGATAAATGGGAAAAGTTACTTGTTTGACAGATATTGACAATTTGATTCAGTGCTGCCTTCAATTTAAAACATCATTAACAAACAGGGTTGGAGAAAAAGATCCTTTCGTATTTGCTTCCTTTTCCCCTTCTTGTGTTTTCTTGTCAGGGATATACCAGTAAGAGACGTCAGATAATGAAAACTGTGTGAGGAGTACCTATCTATAATTGTCACATCACAGCTGAGAAAATCCAAACACTGGCAAGAGTGAAAGTGTACTATAATCCTTTTCTCAGCCTGTAAGCTCTTAAACATAGAATTTGGCTCCACCTTCTTGTATTCATATCCCTTTTCCAAGGATGAGAGTAAAGTTCCAGTCTCCTAGGTAAGCTTTACAGGTAAGTTATTTTCATTTTTCTTTAGTACCATCATTACCACATTTCTGACTTTTGCCATATTTCCTTGAGCCTGTGACCCCCATCCCAGCCTCCTCACTACCAGCCTCAGCCAGAGGTCATTTATTTGGGTTACTGTGGGTTCTTTTATCTGATTCTCATTTTTAAATTTAAAGTTTGGGTTTCTTTCTTATCTTCCAGTCCAAGTGGCAAGTTCCTAAAGGGCAATCACAGGATCATGCTTTCTTCGTGTACCCTAACACAGTGCTGAGAACCTTACTGGAGTTCAGTAATATGTATGATCTTGGTATAGTGAAGGCCTGAAATAGTGAGAAGTTCAAACAGTGTACTAGAGGAGATAGTTTTACCCCGTAAATTGAGTTACAGAAATTCTAGTTTTCACGTTTAAAGATGAGTTCATTAAGGCTGATCTCTGGAATGAGACAGACAAGGAACAGCCCGATGATAAAGATGTTAGGTCCTTGAGGGTTGAAGCAGGTTAAGACAGTAACAGAAGAAGGGATGATTTATAATAATCCCGTTATATTTTTCTATGTAGCTCATTGCTATTTTACCACTGGAAAAATTATCTTTTTTTTTTTTTTTTTTTTTTTTTGGCACTGGGGACTTACCAGGCAAGCACTTAAGCCACTGAGCTAAATTCCCAGCCCATGGAAAAATTATCTTAATTTGTATTTGCATTTCATTGGAAAAGACCTCTCACATGCAAGAAAGAAGAACAGTGAGAAATTTTAGTTAAAATCTTCAGCCTGATTCTGTTCCTAGAGAGTCAGAAAGCAGATGGTCATGAACCTCAGGAGCTCTGGAGAGCGGTCCCGCTTCACAAAGGTCAAGGTGGCCAAGGAACAGAGATTACCTTTCCCCTGTGCCTTTGCCTAATACAGTGGATGGGGTCACATGACCTCACTTAACCTTAAGGCTCGGAGAGATCATGGAAGGACACATGTGCAAACACAGAGATAACATTTTAACTAAAATTTAACATCATGCTATGTCTCCCTGCAATAGCAAAAGCCAAGAATCAAGAAGCCTAGAGCTTCCACCTAAGTTTCTAATAGATGTTATTTCTGATCCCATGTCATCTCCCCAACCCCGTCTTTAGCTTCTCACCTATGCCACAGATAGTGGCAGTGACACTTGCTGTGACCAAAATGATGTGACGTAGCATAAAAGACAAATTTCCACAGTGTCGTGATCTCTTTTTTATTGACAAGCTAAGAAACCATCTATTATGTGATATATGACAAATTAGCCTGTGATAGAAACAAATAAATTGAATGTGGCAAAGATGTAATGAGAACAATGCTCCAGATATGCCATGATTATGTGGTCATGTGCTCATGTTTTAGTCCTGCATTCCAGAGGCTTGCAGAGTTGGGACAAGTTTTCTGGTCCAGTGACCCAGAACAAGCTTGGATCTTCATTGTTTTTATCTCTGTTACCCAGCAACAACGGCACCCAAGGCTCTGCCATGTAGCAGGTCTCTAGTATCGTAGAATCCCTTCTAAAGAACTCATAGGACTTGACAAACAAAATACAAACAAATAAAAGAAGTGAAATTTTAAGCCAAGAGACAGATGAATAAACAAATTTATCCATCAAGTATTGTAGTATGCAAATAGAGCTCAGAAACTAGAAATGTGTATGTATTTAAGAAGCACAGCTACTAAGCGATTGCAGCTCTTAAAGATAGTAGGGGTTAAGGAAGTCTTTTTAGAACATAGGTTTTTATTAGACAAAGAAAGGATTTGAGGCTTCCACCCTTCTTCTCAAAGACTGCATATGGCAGTAGAAATCATTCTAAAGAATGGCTCAGATTTCAAAGTTTTTTGCTTTCTTCTTATGCTGATAAGGTTAAAGACTCAAGGTAGGTGCATTTTGTGCTTTTTTGTACATTTTAAGAAATGAATTGAAAAATCTTATTTAGTTGTAAAAGATGAAGTTGACGCCATTCGAGAGTTTTGTTTTTGTTGTTGTTTTTATTGTTGTTGTTGTTTTATGCTTAGGAGAAAAGGCTTGGAGTTTTCTTCTGGCATCTCCAGAAACAAGTTGAATGTCCTTCCGAGAAAGAGTTAAAGGAGAAAATGGTATCCTAAAAGGAGAAGGAGCACACTGTAGAAAATGAAGCCTGCAAAAGGAAGAAAGGATGGAATCAACTATTTGTTGGTTTTATGCATTCAGTCCAGTCTCACACCATCTTTTAGGCTGTTAGTCTCTCCGTTAATCTGCATGATTCTGGAGTCCATTAGAAAGGGCTTCTCATGATCTCCATCCTTCCCTCTTTCACGCTAACATAACAGCACATGCGTTCACACACACACACACACACACACACACACACACAGTAACATATGCCATGGTGACAAGCAAATGGCCCCAATGATAATTTACTGTATCTGGTCATTACACTGAATTCTTAATAACTAATGCTTACTCAGATTCCTCCAGGTGTCCCTCTTCCCAAATATTTTTTAATGGCTGCGTGTTCTTTTCAAACAAGATCCCTGTCTGAGTTGTCAGGATGTCCTACTGTCCTACTGCCCCTACAAGGTAACCTGGGAGTGACAACCGCTGGCTAATGGCTGTCCAGTGCCCCTCTACATCTCCATCAAGACATGCAGCACCCACTGCCAGACCTTCCTTGGTGCGGGCATTTTAATAGATGTCCCTCCAGTTTTACTGTTCAATAACACTTACCTATTACGGTTTTGTTTACAAGTCTGGACACAATATTCATGTCTTCAACAGTAGATGGACTTCTCTTTAGAAGTCATCTGGAAGCTGCTTTTTCCACATGACTTTTTTAATATATATATTTGTCTAATTCAAGAAGATATCTTGACATTTTGTTAGAAAACATACGATTTTCCTGAGATACCAAAAAGACTATTAGCCAGTTGGAGAACCAGGGTAGTGTGCCTACGTTTCTCTTTCTGTATCCCTAAGGTTCCAGGGCTGTGTCTCAGCAGGAAGTGCTCGGTGAAGTCTGCGGCAGTCTGAGCACAGGGAGCAAAGCACTAAGGGCCTTGGGTCTGCCATCTTTCAGCACACTTGTCAATCAAAGTCACAAAAAAGGGAAGTTCTTAATCATTTTGAAATTTAAAAAAAAAATTTCATATAGGGAATAGCATGTCTGACTTATCTAATAATTATTAGACTATATAAAAGTTCTAATTCATTAAACATTGTTCTTAATGACTCATTAAATAAAATGTTACTTCCTATTTCTTCAGATGCAGTTCTCTATTATAGCACATTGTGCTATGAAGAGGTGTAATTTTCCTAAAGAACAAAATTACTAACGTGACACATTTTATGAAGTCTGTTAAAATGTGTGTTACCGCACAATTACACATATGTCTTTCTAATGGATATTCCTGCCTGCACTCTCTTCTAAATCTATCCCATGCTTAAATTACTTTTCTAAAGACATCCATTCTCACAGCTCATACCACTGAGGGAAGAACATCCAAGTCAAATATAACACCTTGGGATCTCAAATCCTTTGCCTCTTATGACAAAAAATAGCCCTTCCACTGAAGCCAGTACACTTCAGTTGCCCACGTAATAGTTCCTGTTGCTGTTTGGTTGCTTCTGTATCCTAGAAATAACTGCCACCATGATGCATATTGTAAGGCTCAATCAAAGATAGCCAAGTCCTCTGCCTCTGCATTTTCCCTTTGAAATCCATAAAAACCTCCCTTCCTGAGTCATCCAGGCCTGATAATTTGGAAATGATTTCCATCAGTGCCCATCAATGTGAAGTAAATCAGCTTCTAAATTCTGGTCTTTCTGCTAGCTTTTGCAACCTCACTTAATCTCCAGCCCCAGTTTCCCCCCAAAAGATATCTTGACTCTCACTTGGACAGTCCACTTTACAACCCACATAAGTAGGCTTGTCTAGAAGCTAATCAAAATGAAACTTTAGGGTTTCTCCTAATTTGTTTTCCTTTCCTTATAGAGACCTCCAAAAATAAAAGTGAATTTCACCTGATCACATGTCAAGCATGTTCATTCCACTTTCTTGTCTTATAAATGTACCCTAGTTTTTGAGTCCCCCTCTTCCTTCTATTTTCATTCTGAACATGTGAAATTTTGTATCAGTACACATTTGTAATACATAATGTTGACACTTCTTGAGAGGACTTGTTACATCTTAATTCCTGCTTTCCTCTCTTTCCTTTTCTTCCCTCCCCTCCCCATCTGGTGATCCTCTTCCCTTTTCTACATATTTGTATGCCTAATGGTTACATTCCTTGTGTAGAATTGGTACATATACATAACACATTTTAATGACCTTTTCATCTGCTATCACTGACTTTCCCTTCCTCCTCCCACCGTCCTCTGATCCCCTGCCCATTTGAAAAAGATCTATCTCCAAAACAATGAATAAAGAAAATAAGATATTTACACATTTACACATACAGTACTATTCTACCATAAAGAGTCATTTGTAGGAAAATGGATGTACCTTGAGACCATAATATTAAGTTAGATATAGAAGCTTAAATATCGCATGGTTTCTCTTATATGAGATACTCAATGTATAAATAAATTTTTTTCCAAGGTGAAATCAGCCCTTCTTTCCTCCATGAATCAACTCATAACAACTAGGATTTTTTGGTCACTATCACATGCCTCTATTTCTTCATCCTTCTTTATTTTTTCTTATGTTTCAAAATAATGTGATGTATTACTTTTTACATGTCCCTGTAAGTCATGTGAATTTAAATTATGGAGAATATATATGTACATACACCTACATACATAAGTTACAAACTTTCCTAGAAATTCTAAACTCAAGGAACTTTTGCCTAGGCTGTGTATTTTTATATTTTTCTATATTTTTTTCTGTGTAGATAAATACCTCTAGATAATTTATTTTAACTCAGGTCACAGGATAAGAACTCCTAATTTAGTGCTAATGACCTTCATGGTATTTGATATGCCATGAATATCTATTTATTCCAAAAACATTCAGGAAATACCAACAGTGTGCTGTACTAGGAATAGTCCAGTAGAGAGGAGTAGAAAAACAGACTCATTTTCTCCTGCTATATATTCACCAACTAGTCATGTCTATGATTTCCTCCTCTTTGATAAGAATTGATTTCTGTGTAAGCTGTGGGACCAACCATGGGTGACCATGTGGCCACCATGGTATCAAGAGTTTTTCAGCCCCTATCGTTTGATCCAAGTTTATATGAATCATGGCCATTCTAGCAAATCCCACTGCACTGAATTCAATCCTAATGCTGTCTCCCTGGAGATATTATCAGATCCCATAGGTCAAGAGCTCAGCCTTATAATACTGGCCCTGCCTCTGGCCAAATAGCTACAAGTGAAGCTTCCCAAAACCCCTTCATCAGACCCAATAGATTTGGTAGAGCAGCACAAACAACACAGAGAAACTCTGACATAGAGGACATGTCTAAAAAGGTCCTGAGCACATGAATTTCTGTTTCACTGGTGCTGGACTAAGCCACCTTCCCAACCCACGGATGAATCTTTATCTTCTTGCAAGTCTTCATGCATTCAGCTGTCCAGAAATTCTAAAAAGCCACCCAGTTTTGTTTTTACAGAAAGATTTTGCTTTCTGAAGTGTGAAGTACCTCAATAGTGTTAGTCACTTAGGAAATAACAAGGAATATGGAAGCAATAAGAAAAGTGGAGGAAACCAAACAATATGTTACTATCATAAGGGGCTACAAGTGATGAACACTCAAGTCAGCGTATTAAGTCCTGTGGTAAGGAAATAACCCATCCCTACTGAAAGTGCACTGGACTATAGTGGTCAAATAGAGAAACAAAGGAGTCATATAATAGGATGACACTTAGAATGTCAGGTAGTTCATGTTTTATGTTGCAAAACTTTGAAGTCCGTCTAAGTGGATGCTTGTGAAATGACTTTGAAATATCTCTTTCCCCTAGTGCTACTTAGAACCTCATCTTAAGGAAAGAATATAACCTACTAAGAGAAGACTTCCACAGAGAAAAGACAGCAACCAAGATTCAGACTCAAGAGAAAAAATATCTGGTTCATGCTAATGTTAGCAAGCACATTAGGAAAAACTGAAAAATTAGACAGAATGGTTGATCGATTGATTTTGGAGTTGTGATTTTTGGTTGGCTGGTTGGTTGGTTGGTTGGTTGGTTTGATTCGTTTTATATGATAGGCCAGTGGCTCTTTACAATTTAGTAGTATTTAGTTTCTAGTAGCAAAGGTATTAATTCATCTTCATAGTGAAAAGTATTTTTGATTTAGAGAAATCAGTAAGAGAGCCTTGGTGTTCTGGGAAGTAATACAAATAGTCATGCTTGCTTGGTTCTTGGAGAAAAAAGTGAGGACAATGAAATGAGAACACAAATATTACAGATTTCAGCGTAAGTGTTCTGCTTCATAACATTCTAAAACAGATCTGCAGTGCTATTAAGATAGAGGAGAACACGTTTCATTCAGGGAATACAGCAAAACACCCAGACAAATTCAACGATGTGCCACATCTAGACCTTTCTAAGGTGTCTTCATCAACCATCTTGAAAAGAAGGCAGGCCTTTTGGATACTCCTGGCTTTGCTCTCATTTTACCACTTCAGGTGAGTAAACACTTGGAGAAGGGAACCTTTGCCTAGCTGAACCCACTCTCCAGCTCTCCAAGGACATTGTGCTGGGACTGAGCTAGTAGGCATTACAAGGAAAGAGACTTCTTCAGTTATCACTAGGATAAAACTCCAAGCATTCAAACGACTTCTGTTAAACACAACCTACTGCTTGAACTGTCCTTTGGATTTTTAAAACTTAAAAATGTGGTCTAAATTCAAAGAGTAAATATTTAAAGAGATTATTGAGCAGCTAAGAAAACACTGTAACAAAATGACAATGTCATATGCTCTGACATGTGTATTTCAGAATAAAAATGAATGTTATATAAAAAAGGATGCCAAAGGAGATATGCAAAACATCTAACCATTTCTAAATTGTCCAAGAGGGCCTCGGGGAAATAATAGGTTTCTCCCAATTATGGAGAAGCATGAAGGTCCTGCAGTTACAGCTTTACTGTTGAAGACAGATTGATCTGTTTTATAGTCACAGGCTGCAGATTTTTTTAGCAGTGTATCAATTATGCATTAATTGGCCTACTCTCATCCTTGGCTGATAAAACAGATTATAGGAAGAAAACTGTACTTTTCAAGGTAAATCACAGGACAAATATGTGTGATAGGCCCTTATGAGACAATCAAGACCAAACAAGGACTATAAACCAACCAAGATTTTTCCTTTGCTAAAAGCACTCTGTTTTTGATAGGTGATGTATTAATATGCTTCTTTGAATCTAAGAAATGGAGGGATGTGATTATTCAGTGATGCTTCTGTCCCATTCTTTTTCATTCGCCTTCCTCCTTAGGAGCAAGCAGTGCCATAATTTCTTTCATAATTCCAAAGTCTCCATGAAGAAGCCAAACAAATAGAAATCACAAACACAGGTACATATGTATATATTTTCCAATCTTTTTACACACAGAATAACATCATATACCCACATTTTGATTTTAATGTATCTTAAAGATGATCTAAGTCATATACCTTACCATTAATTCTTCTCAAAATACTCTGCCTCACTAAGAACACACTGATTCCAAATATGACATACTGTAATAAGTTTTTTTAATCTAAAATTTCAGTAGTTTTATTTTTCAATTGTCTCAAAAATATGAAGAACTTTCTCAGTCATTACCATAATTAGATAGTACTCACTGGATATTTCAAGCTTATTTAACTATCTCTTTATGACTGGTCATTAACTTGTTTCCAATAATTTGTGATTTCACATATTATGTTATTACATTATTCTCCATAAGAGAAGACTCATAAAAATATTTTAAGAATAAATTATTCGGGGTTCAAATACTATAAACATTTTTATAATTTCAGAGAGACTTTTTAAGTGATGCCAATATTTCTTAACAAAATTATTAAGGAGCTACATAACATCTACAGTTTGTTATATATTTTTTTAAAAAGTAAGTGTGATTGGTTAAAAAAAGTTAAATGCTTCCCCAACCCCTGTTCATTAGGAGGAATCTCTTAGCACTCGGTCAGTCTTTACCTCTTTTCTGCCATTCATGCAAATGTAAAGAAATTAGGGAAGTAAAATGAAAATCTATGTGAGTCAGTGAAAAGTAAGAAGAAAAAGAACTCAAGAAGCATTACCATATATTATGTGTGAGTTTTATGTTGCCTAAGAAATTCAAGGAAAAACCTAGAGCTATTTTTAAAGTATGTACTTTTTTGAATAGCAAAACCTCCTTGACCTGGACGAAATAAATTTGTTCTTTAACAGGAATACATTTGGAATGAAAACGTGTCATTTTGGATTTTGGACTTTAGGTACTATTCCATACTATTTACTTAAATCAAATAATCCACCTAAGCCCAAGTGAAGCACAAGTTTCACTATGCCTATAAAGCTGTTGAAACAAAACTGCAGAGGAACAATATTTAATTCATATCTATGGTGGCTCTTAGAATAACATCTTTAAAATCAGAAATAGCATTAGGGACGATGGTAAAATTGAAACTGAAAATGAGAGAATGCTGTACACGAAACCAAAGCCACTAGCAAAAGAAAAAAAATAAAATAAGTGCTATTACTGTTTAACTAATAGAGTAAGTCTGAGGCCACACTTTTCAGAAAGTGCCAGAAATAATTTTTCTTAGTATGAACAGGTACTCAGTTTATGATTTTTGTTTTATGAATTCTGTTGTCTCATTTTTTTAGTCAAGATTCTTTTGAGATAAAAAGGGGATATTAATTTCACAATAATACTGCTCATAGTTAGCTCAGCACCTCTGCCTAATGCAAACTGTGCTTCCTATAGGCATACCAATGGATAAGATTTTTGTGCAATAAAAGTATAACTTTCAGAGCCGCATTCAACTTGAATCCTGCTTCTGATATTAAGCTATTAGTATCTAATCCGTTATTTTCTATATATCTCAATTTCCAAATAAAAAACCAGGAATAATAACAGGATTTAGTCCATGGAATTCTATTGTACTAAATTACTTAATTTATATAATGATTTTTCTCCAAGACAGAGTCTCACTATGTTGCCCAGCCTGGTTTTGAAACCCTGGGCACAAGGAATTCTCCTGCCACAACCTTGGGAGTCATTAGATTTATAGGCAACATGCCACTATGAATGAATTTTATAAGGATTTTTTAACAAGACTTTCAGTTTTCCTCAGATGAAATAGCTTGCAGCATGTCAATGATGTCAACAGGAAAAACTAGAACCAAAAAAGTAGAAGAAAAAAATGATAAAACATTTATAGAGCTTTGGTTGAAAAAAATAGTTATACCACAAAATCTTGAATTGCAAGTAACTTGTTCTACAAGTTTTCTTCAAGACAGGCAAATATTCCTAATAAATTTTAACAAATAACCTACAAACAAGAACTATGACATCTGCTCTTCCTTGGGACTTTTGTCTCTTGTCCTATACTATAGTATTTGATCTTGTCAGTCACCAGAGTCACATGAGTCTATATCGCACACACACACACACACACACACACACACCTTAATTTACTTTATTGGTTCCGTTTCTCTAGAAAACTCTAACTTATGTATCTTACTTAAAAATTATTATATTTGTTCATGCTGTGGCTACATTTTACTACTTAATGTGACATAAAGAAGCACATATATTGTAGCTCTTCATGTTAAAATATGTAAGTATTTTGATGTATTGTGTCAATATCATTTCTTTTATAATCATATTATCCTATTTCACATATTCATTATTCTGAAAAGCAGTCCATAGACTTTATCAGATTAGCAAAGGTCCATGTCACAAAGGTTAGTGATCCTTAGTTTAAAGGTGTGAGATATGTTGAAATTCAAGTTCCCCATAATAAGAAAAAAGCAGAAGAGTGAAACGAACACTTCCAATCAGTTTTCCCCTTCATATAGTTACCATTTAAGTGCTCACTTCAGAAGCACATATACACTTACCATTTTAAAACTTCACAGGAAAGAATATAAGAAGCCAAGGATAAATCAGCTGAAAAGTTGAACAAATCTTTTCACTCCCTTATCATGCTAAAATGCAGAAACTACTGCTCAGTACCAATAAAACAGGAAGGCTCCAGGTGGAAGCACCAAAGAGCTGTCTTGTAGGAAAAGAGATGAAGCAGAGCTCTTTACAAATTGCACAAAGAATTAACCCAATCCCCTGATACTTGAAAACCTGATTGGATCACAGCAGCGTTCTTTTATTCTACTTGTCTGCCAGAGAAAAGGGCAGTCTCTGGGATAAGTCAGTAGAAAGGTAGACGACGGATAAATAGATAGATAGATAGATAGATAGATAGATAATTTTTTTTGTACAAATGACGTGGCATGTAGCTAAAAATCAATAAGGTCTCATATATAGGACACAAAATAAAAAACAGAAAACAGAAAGAAAACTGGAGCAGATATATATGACACAAAGTAACAGATTTTTAAAAACTACTACTGATACTTTCAAAAAGCTTCATAACAGAACTAAGCATTTCTATACAGGAATTCTAGAAATAAAAATATTAAAATAAGAACTCAAGAAATTAATTTGAAAGCATACATTCACCCTTCTGTATCCATAAAGAATTGATTCCAGGATCCCCACTGTCATTCACACCCTTGGACATTGCATTCCTTATGTCAAATGGTATCATATTTGCATATAATCTATGCATAT
>PVJX010025676.1:0-26670 GCA_004027295.1 Dolichotis patagonum | reverse complement strand
CACAGGGAGACACACCACTGGAATGGAGCTGTAGGTACAGCAGACTGCAGTGGTTGGTGATTTATTTGGGTTCAGATGTCTCCCAGGAGAGGATAATTGACTAGGAACTATCTTGGAGAGAGACCAACTGAGCTCAGAACTCAGAACAGCTGCAGGATATGCTGCAGAATACAAGTCTGCTGAAGGTCAGGTAGCTAAGTTCAAACCAGTATGGAACCAAGTTCAAGCCAGCAGGAGACTCATAGACTGTTGCAGCCTGAACAACTGTGGTCAGAAACCAGCCTGAACTTCGATGGAACTAAGGTTGCAGGATTAGTAGGATAATTCACTACTTTTCTCTAAAGCTATAGCTTGCTTGCTGAGATTAAGCTACTTAGATCTCGACTGTCTGCCCACATGGTCTACCAGTGACAACAGAGACATTTCTTGAAGTGAACTTTTTGTTTCCTTTTTGTCTTTTTGAGACTGGGTTTTACTATGCAGTTCAGGTTTGAGTTGAACTAACCTTGTAGCTGAAATTGGCATTGAACTCACAGTAATCCTCTTGCCTCAGCCTCCTAAGTGCTGGGTCACAGATGAAACTAAAGAAGAAATTAGACGTTTTCTATAATAAAACATTAATGCTGATATAATACTGGAACTTATGGGACCAAATGAAAATAATCCTAAGGGGAAAATCTATAGCAGTGAACAGCTATATCACAAAAACAGAGTGAGCTCAAATAAATGATATAATGTTGAACATCAAAGCTTCTAGAAAAAGAAGAGCAAGTCAAGCCCAATGTTCATTAAAGGAAAAAAATTATATTGATCAAAGTAAAAATAAATGCAATGGAGACTAAAGAAACAATACAAAAAAATCAATGAATCAAACAGTGGGTTCTTAGAAAAATTAATACAATTGATAATCTCTCATTCAACTTTATCAAAATGGAAAAAGACTCAAATCCATGCAATTACAGATGAAAAGTGTGCAATCACAAGATCCTGCAGAAAGACATAAGATCATACTTGTTTTGAGAACCTGTATTCTAATAAAATGTAAAACAAATAAGTGGACAGATTCCTAGATACATATAAATTGCCGAAGCTAACAAAGAAGATATAAAATTTCTAAGTAAATGATATCATTGAATGCAATCAAAGATGTAATTAAAAACTTACCAACAAAGAAAGGTCCAGGCCCTTATGAATTCACTGCTGAATTTGGCAAGAAATTTAGAATGCCCCTATTTCTCAACCTCTTTAATGAAACTGAAAGGGAAGCAATACTCACAGAATCATTCTTAGAAGCAAAATTTACCCAGATACCAGAGCCAGAGATGGATCCAACCAAAAACAGAACTACAGACCAATCTTGCTAATGAACATAGATACAAATTCCACAGTAAGACACTAGGAAACAGAATGTTGCAAATCATCAAGAAGATTATACACTATGACCAGCATGGTGATATATGCACACTCATGTATATAGTGGCAAAGTTTGTAATAGTTAAATCTTAGAAACAATCCAAATGTCCATTAATCAGTTAATGGATAAAAAGATCAGTTTTTTTAATACAATGGGGTACTACTCAGTCATTAAGAAGGATAAACTTGAGACACTTCAAGATACACGGATAGATGTTAATACCATACTCTTAAGTGAAATAAATTGGACACATATGTATAAATATCACAATGTTTCGCCGATGTGAAAAACTGAACATGTAAATAAGGACCAAAAGGTATAATAGATGTTGTGAAATAAGAAAAGTTGCTCAGAGGCAAAAGGCCACTAGTGAGAGGAGAGGGAAAAGCAATGAAGGGAAAAGGCAAAAATGTTAAAGAAGGATAAAAAGGAAACAAATCTTTTTATATAAGGAGAGAAAGAGTAGTTCAAAGGAGAAGTAGGAAATGGAAAAATGTAGGTACCAATATATATCATGTGGAAGTACAAATATCCTATGATGAAAATAATCAATATGTATATCTAAACTCTACTTATAAACTCAGTAACAAAATAATAGTTTTTGTCACTGAAAAGAGCTGTTTATTTTCATTAGTTAAAAATTTAAATCTCATTTCAATAACAACTCAAAAACAGTTTCTAAGTGACAGTTGTTTTATTTTTTTTCTTGCAACAAGGAACCATCTTTTATTTCTCTCCTTTACTCTATAAACGTTAATCCTAATCTCAGAGAATTTATTGTACCTTCTGATGGTTTTATGTAAGAAACAGGAACAGTCACAAAGAGTCCACTGTGTGGGCAACACCATCTTTGTTAGAGTTTATGGTCTGTTTGTGGAATTAGTAGCAAACAGGCTACTAATTCCTTGAAACACACATATTCAATCTGGATTTAACTTTCTACACCAGAGTTTTTTCATAGCCTTTTTCATTTCTGAATTTCTCAGGGTATATATTAAAGGATTTAGCATTGGAGTAATAACTATAAAACATGCTTAGGAATTTATCAATAGGAAAGTTGGAAACAGCTCTAACATACACAAAAAAACAGGGAACAAAAAAGAGCACAACCACAGTGATGTGGGAGCTGCAGGTAGAAAGGGCTTTTTTCCACCCTTCCTGACTATGAGTTTTAAGAGAGTTGAGGATGAAGCCATAGGAAATGAGCAAGAGGATAAAGACCACCATGCACATGGCTCCACCATTGGTGACTACTGTGAGGCCAATATAATAGGTGTCGGTGCGTGCAAGCTCCAATAGTGGGTACATGTCACACATGAAATGATCCATGACATTGGGACTACAGAAGGAGAGATTATGCACAAACAGAAGCTGAACCACAGAGTGTAGAAAACCTCCAGCCCAGGCCACCACCAATAGGAGGATGCAAACCCATCTATTGATGATGGTCAAATAGTGCAGAGGCTTACAGATGGCCACAGAGCAGTCAAAGGCCATTGCCACAAGAAGGAAGATCTCAGCACCACCAAATAGGTGCTCTACAAAGAGCTGATCCATGCAGGCTTGGTAGGAGATGGTCTTTGTATCACTGAGTATGTCCATAAGCAACTTGGGTGAGGTGGCAGTGGAATAAACAGCATTCCTGAATGATAGGTAGGCAAGGAAGAAGTACATTGTGGAGCCCAAGGAGGGGCTGGCAAGGAGAGTGACCATGATTAGCAGGTTGCCCACCATTGTCACGATGTAGATGAATAAAAATATGACAAATAATGCTATTTATCCATTGGGATCTTGAGTGAGGCCCAGGAAGACAAATTCTGTGACACTGTTACTATGTGCCATTCAGTCTTCTGGAAAGCTTGTTTCAGAGGAACAGGACCTGCCAGAAAAACATGAATAGAACCATAGATCCATTCTATTATGAAGCACATCTTCATCACTATGGGTTCTATAGTAGGGAATACACATAAAAACTTTAGTTAATACTTTTAAAATTCCTATTTCAAGAAGCCCAATAAACCATATTTGAAGTAACAGTAATAAGCTTCAAAATACTATTCACTGGTAAAACATGAAAAAACCAAAAGTCTAGAGTAAGAAATGATAGGCCTGTGCTAAGAGCAGTGTGCAGAGTTGGAATGGGGAAAATTCTGATCTCATCTGATTGAAACCTTTATTTTTTCTGCTTGTCTTCTGATGATTATTTTTGAGAGAGGACTCTCTGTGAGTAGTCCTATCTCTGCCATAGGTGATAGTCTATAAAGAAGAATATTAAAAACCCAATCACATTTACATATTTATTAACTCTTTCTTCTAAATACATCATGCCTTGACATAGAAGTCATCAATGATGAATAGGAAAAGTGTTCCTGATCTCACAAAATATTGTCTCTGGTGGTGATAATAAACTGTAGATTATGAGCTAAAACAGACTCAGTCATTTTAGTTTTTAATATTTGTGTGGAATAACTTTACCATCTGATCTGTGCTACACTAGACATAACTCTTCTTCTGAGATATTCAACTGAATATTATTGCACCTTACCACACATTAGATGATCAGTCTTTCACATATCAAAGAATTTTTAATCATTTTATATGTACTTATAAATATCAAGGTAATAGATTGTGAAATATATCAAATAACTGCAAAATTATTTAGCACATTAATGCCTCTAGTGATTATTTAAATATGAATTTTTGCTTTTGAGGCCTATAATCTTGTGTATTATATTTTTACCTATAACAAGTTCCTAGGAAATTTATGTTCTCTAACCTGATTTTCATATTATATTTATATTATATAATATAAATAAAATTTCATAATTATATTTAGGTGGACTGAAGTAACTCATGACTAGGAACAACCAGTGTATTGACAGCTGGCACTACATTAGATTTTTCAGGACTCTTTGAGCAAACTAGATATTAAGAAATAATAGTACACTAGACTTCCTTTGTGCTGAGAATGCTTAAAAATAGAATTTCAACATGATGATTCCAAAAAACAGTCTAGTGAAAAAATAATCCATCCATACTCAACAAGAAAAGGCATGCATGTGAATGATTTTCTAAATGTAATCACAAATATTTCTAAGCAGATTAAAAAATAAAGGTTTCAAATTAGATGAGGTTGGAATTCTTCCCACATCAACTACACACAACCCTCTTAGTGCAGGGTTACCATTTCTTACTCTTACTCTGCACATTTGACATTTTGCATATTTTACTAGTGCATAGTATTTTGCAAGTTTCATCCCATTACTTCAAAGATGCCAGCCTGCAGAAATGAAATTTAACCTTGATGGTGGCCAAACAATGACTTTGATTTCCATGCAGTGTTTTCCTAAGCAGGACCCAAGACATTTGTAGAGAGACCATAGCACAGTCCTGAGCACAGTGGCTGCTGCACTGTGGTGCTTTTGTTACTATCCTAGCTTAGTTTCCTTACTGTCTAGGTGGCACTGGCCAACTTAGTAAATGTCCCTACATCCCCATTCCATCGTGTAAATGTGCAGATACCTGCAGCATCTACCTCTTAAGGTTATTTTTATTACATGTCTATTATACTGTAGGGTATTTAATAAAATCTAAAATGTTATTATTTTTTTCAGTGTTTCACATAAGGATTAATCTCTTAGAATTTAATTAGAATTACAGACATAGTCTGAGATATAAAGAATACCATACTTGTAACTATGAATCCCTTTTTTGAATATAGATAAAAATTACATGTCTGAGAAATTTCCTATTTTATAATATATGAGCCCTAGAACTATTCACCTGTGATGTACTGTGACTAAAAGCAAGATAATTCCATGTACATGGACTAGGTAGTGAAGGGAGACATGTGCTGAAATAGTCTGAGCTGTCTTTAGAAGTCATTTGTGAGGAAACTTTCACATGCATCACTCACAGAACTTCTCCTTTCTGATTCAGGAGATGAGACACTATTGAAGCTATGGACCAGAAAACCATACATGTTAAAGAGTAAAAAGTGTATGTCCAATGCTCTTATTTACAAAACTTTATGAGGTGCTTACACTCTGTAATTTTCAGTGTAAATTTCAACAGGATATATCTATTGGCTAATTTTATTATCTACACGTTAAAAATAAGGTATGTCACATATGCACTAGTCTATAGTGCTATGTTCAATAAAATTGAAAGATAGTGCATGATTCATTCCTCAAACTTAACTTTTAAAACTTTTCTAGAAAAATTATCACAGGTTAAAACAAGTTTTTCTTTGGTCAAAATATTATATCATAGTAGCAAGAATGCTCTGTATGTTGGTTTACAGTAACAGACTTATAAAACTCTCTAAATGACTGTGAGTTACTTCCTTGAGCATAGATGTCTCTACTACAAATACTGACATATTTTCTTGAACAGTTTTAAAGTTCACTCACAAAAATCTACATCAGCATCCAAAACATAGATATTTATTCCATTGTTCCACTATTTTCTAGCATACTTCATCTGGTATGTAATTTTATGCTATCTAATTGACATGTATACATATCAGAAACTATACATATTTGTTAGCATATTATGCAACATATAATGCCCTATAAACCTAGGTAAAAATTCATTAGTTTATTTTTAGTGAATGCAGTATGTATCACTTATCATTTGACCAAATGTAAAATAAACATCTATTAAGTGTAATACTAAAAGCAAATAAAGTGTGCATGTTCTAATTAGTGTCTGAATTTGCTGGCTGTATTAGTCCAATTCAGATACCTACAGTAAGAATACAAGGCATTGCTGCATTTCAGTATGTTACAGGAATTTCCAGTTAGTATCCTTTGTCACCTGTTTTATGAGCTCGCATTTTGAGTCTTGTCCTGGATTTGGAAAATTAGGGCTTCTTTCACTGAGGATAACTGTATGTGTGCCCTGTAGCTCTGTGTAGTCATAAAACACACGAAAATGTGAGGCTCAACTGTGCATCTAGAAATAGTTCCAAGTGGTTACAGTTTCCATGTTTCTTTTTTTAAATTTTTTTAAAATTTTATTTAAAGAGAAAAAAACCAAACAAAACAGAATAAAGGGTAGCAACAATACAGAATTCCAAGGAAAAAGGGAAAAGAACCAAAAAAACCCCACTAAGAAATCATTACTTGACAAATTACATACTGACATCTTAGAAATAGTTGTTCAAATTACATAATTAAAACATGCAAAGTAGACATTCAAACAGTGATGCTGTTAACATTTCTGCTCCATGATCTGACAAAAACAGCAATATGGTCATCCATCTTATACACTCAAACATACATGCAATTATATGAAAAGGGTAAAATTAAACACAATGAAACAGAACAAAGTGGGTCACAAGAAAGCAATGTAAGAGACATAAATTTCAAAGCTTGACAATTGGAGATATTCACTTTCTATCATATTGACACTTGTTGTCTTCCTAATAGTTGTCCGTATTGTCACATACAGGGAGTTCAAATGAAACAACATAGTATGGAACTGATCTAAGTGGTATGAGGAGGGCATTTAAGGTCTTCAAGACCAGACAATATGGAAGCCAAGAATGCCTGTCATAGTGTCTCTTATTCTCTTCAAAACAGCTGTCTATACCTTCATGTGTGTCGAACTTAAACAAAACACAACAAGCTAAAATCACTTTGAACAAAGAATGATAGCATTGCTGGATTTCACATTGTGACATCACAGTGTCAGCACTGGATACTGTAGTGTCTCTTTTTCTTCAGAGTAGTTGTTCATTTCAACATGCATTATATAGTTGGTTCTTGTAAACTGTTTATAAGCTCTACACATGCATGAATTTCTACATGTATATCTATCCTTTCTGTGTTAGAGGGAAAAACAAAACAAAGCAAGACAAAACAAAACAATTCCTAGAAAAGCATGAAGCAAAAAGTCATATGAAACCACAATACAAGGTGATCTACAATGGTTACCATGATGTCTCAGCAGTATATAACAACATTAATGAAAACAAAGCATTCGAGACATTACAGGATTTCAAAGGCAGGCAATAATCAAACCAGAGTGGGTATCTTAGTGAATCTTGTCATCTTCAGTGTAGTTGCCTATACTCTTAGACTTGATGCTATCAATCATAACAGATTTAAATAAAATCAGTCAATACAAAACAGCAATCTAACAAACCAGATTCAGATAAGATCAGTGATAATAAGACAGTATAATTTATAAAGGGCTTCAGATTAAGTTGATAGGAAATTAAGGATGATTACCATGTTATGTCCTCTTATTTTTGGGATAGCTGACCTTGTCTTCGAGTCTAGTGTAAGTAGACAAACTGGAGTAGCATGTAATCCATCCAAGAAAAGTGATGAGAATAATGTAGATTTAAAATCTTGTTACCCCATTAACAATATCCTCTGCCTCCCTTTTTAAAACAATTCCTCCCCTTTCACTCCCATGGGGTGCACTGCTTGTTTTGGGTCCCACTGCCTCCTTATATAGAGCATCTCAATGGACCCTATCTCTTGATCTACTCTGCCTGTGTTTCTCTCTGTTAGCATTTCAAGGCCCTCTATACTAGAGATTATAGCCAATCTTCTCTGCCTCATTTCTGCTATTCTATTTTTCTGCCATTGGTTGTCTATTTTTCTCCTCCACTCCACTGTCTGCCTTGTTGACTGAGGCCTCTCTGCCACTGTTCCTGAAATGCTTGTGTTCTTTTTTTTCTCTCTCTAGAATGTCCTTCAGTATTTTTTGTAGGTTTGGATTGGTGGTCACCAATTCTCCCAGTTCCTCTTTGTCATGGAAGCATCTTTGTTCTCCATTAACTTCTAGAGAGAGTTTTGCAGGATACATCAGTCTGGGCTGGAGGTTGTTCTCCTTCAGGGCTTGAATTATTTCACTCCAAGATCTTCTTGACTTGATGGTCTGTGTTGAGAGATCTGCCATGATTTTCATGGGTTTTCCTTTATAGGTGATCTGTTTCTGTTCTCTGATGGCTTTTAATATTCTGTTCTTATATTGAATTTCCGTGATCTTGATTATTATGTGTCTGGGTGTAGCTCTGTTTTGGTTGTATGTGGCTGGAGTTCTGTATGCTTCATACATCTGCATATCATTTCCTTTTTCTATGTTTGGGAAGTTTTCCTTAATAATTTCTGTGAATAGCCTTTGCAGTTCTTCTGTTTTGACTTCTGCTTCTTCATTCACATGCTTTATTCTTAAATTATAGATTCTCTTGTCATCCTTTAGCCTTTGTATTGTTACTGCCTGTCCCCTTGTTATTTTAAAGAGATCTTCCCTTTCATGATCACACATTGCAAGTCTGTGTTCAATTTTTGATAGTCTATCTTTGGTTTCTTTCAAGGAGTTTTGCCAACTTTCTATGGAGTCTTTAGTTTGCTGGTAATTTCTTTGAATCTGCTTCATGATTTCTAGGTTTGCTTTATATTCTTCATGGAACATTTCTCTCCTTTTGTGTTCCTCCATTCTTCTGTGACTTCTTGAGAAATGTCTGTGACTTCTTGAGAAATGCCCAGCCTTTTTTTTATTAATCTACTTATCTCTTGTTTAACTTTAATTAGTATTTCAGTTTTGATCTCATTTACAAGGTCCTGAAGATATCTCTTTATGTCCACTGATGCTGTGTTTGATGTTTCATGTTTGCTGCCCTCAGTCTCTTTTATATTTACCTCTCCTGGATCAATATTCTCAGGGTTGGGGACTGGGGGCTTTTTCTTATTTCTCCCTCTCGAAATGTTTTTGGTTCCTTCCATACAAGTGTATAGTGTAATTCCCACCCCTGTTTCTTGTTGGTTAGGGTTCTTCTAGAGCATGTAGGCTAGGGGCTTCTACCTTCTGCCATCCGCTATCAGAGAGTGAAGCGCAAGCAAGGGTAGTATACGCTGGCTCCTCCCCTCTGGGCCAGTCGACCTTCATGGGCCTTCACTGCATCACTGTGCACCGCCCTCAGGGAACCAATTGATTTGTGATGACCCACTAGGTCCCAGCCCCGTCCAAGCAGATTCCACCAATCTGCTCTGTGAGGGGAGCAACTAACTGAAGCCACTTCCTTACAGAGCCAGGGCTTTCCTGCCCAAGTCCAATATGTCATCTAGTTGGTTGCCTCTGTTCCATGGGAGGGTCCCATTCCCATCACTCACTGCGTGTTGATGCCAGTCCCTGAGAACTGCTGGGCTCCCTGACCTCTGACCTCAGTGCGGCTGCAGAGCTAATTCACAGTGCCTCTGGGTGGGTCACGTGCAGGGCAGGTTCCGGGTGAGCCACACAAAGGGCTGTTCAGCTCCATACTCTAGCTGCTCAAGCCATCAGTGCAGGTTTGGTCACTCAAGTGGATCTCAGGCATGATTTCAGGCAGCTCGGTGACAGTGCAGTGCTTGCCGATCTTAGCTTCTCTAATGGTAGCCCTGGGACCTCATATTCAAGCAGTCTCTTTCCCTTCAGTTTCTTTCTGGGTTGAGAGAGTCCATCTCCCTCTGTTTGGATCTCTCCAGGGTGTTCTATTCTGGCATTTGAGCTGTCTCTCTCCGAGAGGCTCCATATCCTGCTGCCTCTAGGTCCACCATCTTTGAAAAAACCAGTTTCCATATTTCAAAATAGTACTCTCATTACCTTTTTGAGAGAAATCATAAATTGTATAAAGCAGATGACTAAGATATAAAGACATTTAAATAACATTTACCATATAATATTAGTGGAAGATTCTCACCTGCTGGAAGAATTTCTTCATGCAAAAACAAACATTCTAAGTTCCCATAATTACAAAAATTTGATGTAAATAGTAGAAATTAACCTTGCTAAGCACATTATTAAGCAGAAAATACAAAAACTTAATAACACAAGATGAGTTTTACAGAATTTCTCAGAAATTCTGCAAACAGAAATAAAAATATCTTTATTAGAAAATTTATGATATTGTTCATTTGCCTTCCTGTTAAATTGTGTACCTAACAAAGCATACAGTGACAAAGAACTTCATGACATATACCAACACATAAAGATATTTAAATATAATGTTAATGTTTATACTGAAAAGGTAGTTTAAAATTTTTACCTGCTGGGAGATAACTTTATAGGAAAAGAAACCTGCTATGTGTTTTCAGTTATGTAAAAATATTGACCTAATTCATAGAAATTTTCATAGCTTAATGCATTATTTGATGGTCACATAAAGAAAAAAATTCATAATAGAAAAGTTGGCTATGTGATTTTTTTCTCTTTCAATCACTTATTGTAAAATAACTAAAAAGTTCTTTGCTTTCAGGGTTTCCAGTGACATTCATGTGCCCGACTGACAAGTCCTGTATCTAACAAAGAAAACTTGCTATTGAACTTTTTGAAGTAATTATGAGGGAAGTTTTCTTGTAAGTTGAAGAAGAACTCTTCAGTCTTTTAAGTCATTCAAGTGGCATTTTCTTAAGGCCTGTTTTCTTTCACATTAAAAACATAACTTTATAACCCCAAATTCATCCTAAGAAACTGACCTATCCTCTGACTTCTAAAAACAATGATGATGTAAAAATAAAGCACAGCATCTCTAGGACCTGGTATCAGCTGAATACATGCTACAGCTGGGGCAGAATTTGAATTTTGGAAACCTCCTGGGTTATTCTAACAGGACAGTAATTATTCAATTCTCATTCACAAACACAGTCTATGATGTTTCTGCATCATTACTATTTTAAATAGATTCATTTTTAGAGTAGTTGGAACACATTCGAGCCAAGTAATCTCCCCTAGGTTTTCTTGCTTTAACAATCCTTTGGGAATAAAAACTTAGGTTTTGCCAGGAAAGAGTAACTGACTGCCAAGTGATATGAAAACCTCTAATGTGAAAAGATTACACAGTGTAAGATTAATAAACAAATGGTTGAAATATTTAGTTAAGGCAAGGAATCTGCAAGCTGGCATGAAAGAGCCACAAATTTCTCACCAAGTCACAATCCACCCAAAATGTCCTTACTCTAAATCCCTGCAAAAGCAATGAAACCCTGCATTTTGGGTTTTCTTTCAACAATACAGAATGATTCTAAAAGCCATGAGTAAAAACCTGAAAATAGAGTAACATTCTATAGTTGCTTTATTCTGAGGGAAAACAAGTCAAATTAGAGGTTGCCAGGACGAATATCTTTTGTAAACAGCCAGGCTTTCCCGTGAGAGCACAAAGGAGCTTATTCTTGCTGTAGGAGTAGTAAAATTACAGTAATATTCAAAGGAACTCCAGCTCAGCTTAACTCACCTAAATATCATTGAATTAAACTTAATTTTGTATTTTACTTCTTCAGCATGACCATGTTTATTGCAATACAATTCCCAATAGCTCAGCCATGGGAACAGCCTAGGCAGCTATTGTCACAGTTATCTAGATGAATGGGTAGAAACAGTATGTATATGTACAGTGGAATATTCCTCAGCCTCAAAATTGAATAAAATCACATAACTTGAAGCAAACTGGATGGAATTGGAGACATTCATGTTAGGTGAAGTAAGACAGACTCAAAAACTCAAGTATCAAATGTTTCCTGTAATATGAGAAACCTAAAAAATAAATCACAGATATTTTCAAAAATAAAGGAAGGAAGCCCACACAGTGCAGCAAGCGCAGCTGTGCAGCTAACCTTGTGGTGGAAGAGACAGGGAAAGCAACTTTGCTTCTCCAGGGAGACAGAGGCCGGACCTGGACTGAGAGTGTCTTGTGCAGTAGAAGGCAGCAATGAGACAGGAGACAGTTCCCCAGACAGTGCCCCTAGTCCCACCAGAGGCAGTGGCTGGTGAGTGATCTGGAGTGGCTTGGCACAAGGTTGTGCAAAGAGCACCAGTAGTTTAGCAGCATTGCCATTTTATTTCAAAGGACTCAGAATTTGAACTCCAGCAGCAGAACAGCCTTTTTTTGTCTTAAAGAGGATGACTTACTGATGCATGTCACAAAGGGATTGCACTCAGGAATAAATGTTCTGACCTCAACTTTTCATATTTTAAAGTTTTCTTTCTCAGTGAGGAAACAGGTATCAGTTCATTTCAGCTACATGAAGGGTGGAGCCAGAAACTTAATACATTTCTCAAAATTTTATTCCTAAGAAATTTCATTTGATCAATGCCAGGCAGGTTCACTTTTTAAAAAAGTGTTTCAAGGCATACTTTAGGACAATAAATTTAATTATAATAATAAAAACCAAATACCCTCATGGAAAATTGGACAAAGATTCTGAGCAGGCTTTTCTCAAAAGATGACACACACATAATTAACAAGTATATGGAAAAATTCTCAGTACTAGTAATGATTGAAGAAACAAAAATTAAAATCCCAAGATAAAAACATTTTGGGTATTAAATTGCTATAAAGAAGAGTTAGAAGTGGTTTTAGAGGAGATGTGAGAAAGAGCCCTTGGGCATAGTTGCTAGGAGTTTAAATTAGTACAGCTATTGTGAAAAACAGTGTAGAGGTTTTTCAGCAATTAATCATAAAATTAACAAAGCAACCCCACTTCTTGGTGTATGAAGGACAGGAACATTTAAACATTGAAGAGATATCTCCACCTTAATGTTCATCTGAGCTTTGTTGACAACTACCAAAATATAGAATCAACCTAAATGGCTAAGAAGAAATAAATAGATAAAGAGAATATGTTACATGACTAAGAAATGCCATTTGTCCTTTAGAAGAGAGGAAGTGCTGCCATCCTGTCAAGTAAAATATGCCAGTAGTTTCTGATTTTGTTGAATTCTTGTCCAGTTATTTTGCAAGGACAGTGCTGGTTTCAAGGCAAGAGTTCAGGAGTGCTCCTTTTCTTTTAATTTCATTGAAAAGTTTAACTGTTGTCTTTAGATCCTCTCTGAAATTCTGGTAAAATTCAGTGGTGAATTTTCTCAGTGTAAGAATTTTTTTTGCTGGTAGAGTTTTTGCTTCTATAAAGTTTCATTGCCTGTTATTATCTGCTCAGTGTTTTTATACTTTCATGATTCAATTTTGGTTCTTTAGTTTCCTGAATGTATTGGAATAAAAATTTTTGGACAGTTTCTTAGGATGCTGTTCAATTTGGTAGTATCTTTGTGACTTTACCTTTTCATTTCTAGTTGCATTGATATGAGTTTTTCTTTCATTTATTTGGCAAGTTTAGCTAAGAGTTTTGTACTCTTGTTTGTTGTTTTAGAGAACCAATTCTGCTTTATTAATCATGTTTATTTTTTAGTCTCAAATTTATTAACTTACTCTTTGATGTTTCTGTTTCTCCTTCCACAAGGTTTAAATTTGGATTGCTCTTGTTTTTGTGACCTTGACATGCATTATTAAGTTATTTATTTGGGATGACTGTTTTATAATGCTGGTGTTTACCACTAACTGCTTTTCTCTCAAAGAACAGCTTTGTGTTCCATACTTCTGGTATGTTGGAGTTCCATTGAAATTTGATTCCAGAACCTTTTTAGTCATTTCTTCTATTCATTTTGTGATCCATTTGTCCTTCAAGAGTGTATTAATTAATGTTCATTTGCTTCAATAGGTTCTGTGTTTTGTTTTGCTATTAAATTCTATTTTCTTTCCCCTCTGATCCAGATGTGTCATTTGGGGGACAGTTACAGAAGAGCAAGGCAGAATAATGGCACTGAATTCAAACAGTCTGGGTTACGGTGAGGTGATGAAAAAGGAAGATGTAAAAGAAGAAAAAAATATCAGACAGAAGGGAAGGAATTAAAGAAGTGACTGAGATGAGAACAGGAAAAGAGAGTTTTAGTGATACTATTTTCACACTTGGAATAGAAGGATGAAAATGAGTGTTGGAGAGGTTACATTTTAGGAAAAAGGAGATAGAATGAGGGAAGTATAATTGGTGATTTGGAAAGATAATAAGAAGTTTGGAGCTGATTAGTATGCTGGTATAAAACTTGTGTTTGAATCCTCCTTACACAGTTTTTGATGAGGGTTCTCTTTACATGACTGTAAGACTCCCTAAATAGCACTAATGAATTCATTTTTATTAGTATGTATTTGCAGTATACAATAATGACACTCATCATGTGAAGTAGGTAGATATGCATAACACAATTTAATTCTTTTTCTTTTCCCTTCCCCTCCCTTCCCTTCTATTCCCTCCACTTCTAGACCACTTTTTTATCTGCCAATGGCATGTCTCTCTTTTTCCTATTGTCTAACTTATACTACTAAAATCACTTATACTTTTAGTTTCTTATGAGAGAAACTATTCCATTTTTAAGCTTATGTGTCTTATTTGTTTAATTTATTTTTATAGCTTCCAGGTGCATCCATTGCTACAAATGACTCAAATTTATCTTTCCTTATGGTGGAATAGTACTATGCTGTGAATAAATATCACATTTTTTATGCACTTAGTTATCCAGTACCCTTAATCCCAGCTTTGCAGTATGACTCAATAATACATTAGATTCAACCACCTTCAAAAAAACACTATTGCCACCTGAGGCTCTGGGGGAAATCTAGACAAAAACCATAACACATACTTTGCATTTACTCCCCACCCCATGAAGAACCTTATATACTGACCTACATAGGTCTACTGCATTCTCATGTTTTCTTTTACTTTATAATATTCCATAGAAAGATGCACTAAAATTGATATATTCAGTGCTCTTCAAGTTGCTTGCAATTATTTTGCATGGAAAATAATTCTGTATGAACTGTTATTGAAGAAATCTAAGTACAAACTCTTTGAATATGTCTCAGTGTGAATTCCTGGAACACATATTGCTGACTCTATTGACATATGTACTTAAAACTTTGATAGTCATAGTTATTGACAAAATTCCATTTATCAATTTATTAAGTGACACATTTCTGCTCACCTTCTATGAGAACATATTTGTCCATATTCTCAATAATATGCCCTGGATAATGATGATACAATGCATAACAATTTCTTTTTCCCTTTCTTTACTTTTTTTTCTTTTTTTTTTTTTTTTTGGTACTGGGGATCAAACTCATGACCTCACACTTTGCAGGCAGGTACTTGTGTTGCTGAGCTAAATCCCTGGACCTTATACATAACAATTTGTTTAATTGTTTTGTTTACATTATTTAATTGAAATTAAGCTCAATCTAATTTAAGCATTGAGTTAAAACTCATTTGGAATTTTAAAAAATGAATTGTCAATTACAAATGTTTGTCTATTTTCTGCGATTATTAATCTTTTCAGACTTATGACTGAAAATAATATATATACCAGTAAAATTATTTCTCTTACCTTTGTCTGTGTAATTGTTATTTTATAGCTTGTGGTTTGTCTTTTATTGTTTGAAGTAATTTTGACTGTATACCAGTGTTCTACTTTCCCTTAGTCAAGTCTTGTTTTCTTTATTTTATGTGTTGTTGGAAGTGACTCCCTCATTTTACTTTTATGAAAATATTTTTTCCACAGTTTTTCAGCATGATTTTTCATCATTATTACCTTAAAATTTATATTGAAATTTTTGATACAATGGAGTTTGTTTTTATAATAGGAGTTTAGTATAGATTGAATTTTCATTTTTGTATAGGAGGACATTTTTACGGGGCATAGTTATTTTTTCCCACTGTTTTGAAAGTCCAACATTAATGTGCTCTAAACTTTTTCCTATTGTGTATATTTAAATCTCCCATGACTCCATTCTTCCACATAGATGTCTTTTCCTCTACACCAATACCAAAACAATCTTTACTTTAGCATCAAAGCCAGTCTTTATTTTAACAAGGCCTGTATGGTACTAGAGCCCAGGCATGTCACACATAAGAGGGAGCCCAGCAAAACTAAACCAGAGAATTAGACTTGTTTGTTTGTTTTAATTAAAATAAAAATTAGATGAAAGAGTTTTTAGTGGTATTTGATTTACAAGGGATTATGTAGTAAGAGTTATAACTCTAGACATTTGAGACTCAATTATATTCAGCCATTTAACAAATCTTTTATGACCAGTAGTCTATTATACTTTGCTCATACACAAAAGTGATTATTTTCAATGTAGTTCTTTGGAATTTGTGTTTTCTCTTAGTGTTTTTAATGAAATTTTTTTTCTATTTCCTGTGTGTTTGTTTTCTGAACCAGAAAATTTAGGGGTATATTTTTGGAAGTGAGATGTGATTTCTGCAATGTAAAAATTCATTGTTTTTTTAGCCTGTTAACAGCATTCTATGAGTCCTGACAGATGTCTGAAGTCACAAGCCGATCAAAATTCAGTGTTCCAGTGTTTCTTATACTTTTCTACTCATACTTGAATAAGTCCTTCATCAGTTTATTATTTGCCCATATTTTTCTACATCTGTGACATCATTTTTTAAAAAGTATTTGAACAGCAGGATTTTTCAGTTTTAATATAGTACAGTTAATGATTCAATTCTTTTGTAATCTTGGTTTTATTGGCATGTTTAAGAAATCTTTGTGCTTTAAAATGAAAAAGAAATTTAAACAAAGAAAAGATAAGAAAGCTTTGAGCAACTCAGTGTCACAAAAGTTACCTGTAATACTGTCCTTTCAATTTCTTATATCTGTAGGGGTCATATTTATTTCTCCAAATCATTTTGGGTAAACTCATGTCTATAGCATAGATATGAATCACAGTGCATTTAAAAATGATATTGAATTACCTCAGCACTTTTTTTGATAAAACTACTATTTTTTATTGAATTGCCTCTGCATGTTGATAAAAAAAAATCATGCAGTGTTTGCATCTAATTCTGGATGATCTCTTCTGCTTCATCTTCATATGTAATCATTCTCCAATATTGCATTTTATATTATGTGTTGAAATTAAGCACTATGAGATATTCATCTCTATTCTTTTCCAAAATTATTTTGGCTCTTATTGGTCTTTTACTTGTTTTTCATATAAATCTTTGAACCAGATTGGGAATTCTTTAAAAAACTGCCAATGGTTTACTGCTCATGATTTCTTTGAGTTTATAGATCAACTAAAGTATGTTTAATCTCTTAATAACAATGAATCTTTCTGTTCATAGTTCTTGTTTGTCAGTATATTGTAGTTTCATCATGGCATACACATAGTACAATAGCACATATATCACTGTAATTTGATGTTTTTAAGTCTTTGGGGAAGATACTCAGAAAATGCATACCTGAGTCCAATATAACTTGCCTTACTAGCTTTTTTGAGGAATTTCTACACTGAGCAATACTCATTTCCATAATGGTTATTCTTGAGGAAAGAATAGTATGAAGAATAAAGAAAAAGATTTATTAATTCCAAGAAACAGATATGCTGCTAAAAGATTAGTCTAATAAGACTGATTCCAGATGAAATAAAATACCTAAGTTGACCAATAATTCATATGAAGATTTAATAAATAGTCACAAACATCATAAGAAACATTCAAGACCAGATTTGAGAAAATAGGCAATGTTAACACTTGCACGTTTTCTTCATATCCATGCCTACTATTTTTCTGCCTTAAAACAGTGAGAAAGAATTTTAATAAGAGAGTTTTATATATTTCAGTTCTTCCAAATCAGGGTTTTTTCCTGTTGATGATGCGACCACAAGTTGTTCAATTATGATAATTCCCTCATGGTGCATGTCTCTGGAAATTGTGCTTTAGATTTTATACTTCTGACATCTTAGTGCATTGCCTACCATCAGAATTCTGGAGGTCCCACTGAGTTTAATTAAGGAAATATCTCCCAATGAGAAAGAGCACCTGACTGATACAATAACATGCACTGTGGCTTAAGAATAGATAAAGTGTCCAAAGACTTTGCCCTTACCTTGGGGAGTGTTTGTCAATATTAGTATTCATAAAACTGTTTTCTCAGCAATAGACATGATATACTCAAGGCATGACAGAATAGGGGTTTAATTTTTTTTCATTTTCTAGTTGGTGCTAAATTCAATGATGATATATGAGGTCAGGCAACAATCCTTGACTGAAAATTCAAATATTATGAAGGCTAGATAATTTTTTAAATTTAAAAATTGCCAATATATGTCTCAGATATTCATGATTAGTTTTTAAACAGCAAAATTCTTATTTACTATTTGCTTGTTTTAAGAGAAAATTTTGTCAAAAATAAAAATGTGCATTCTTGTATAATAGAATCAGATTTCTTGAGGTTACAGGTCATTGTTAGGATTAGTTTAAAGATTTGAATCCATTTTAAATGGAATTTTTTCTGAATGTCTGATGAATCAACCTTCCTTCTAGCATGGAAAGAAATGGTCAGTGAAAATATCCTGAGGTGCAGTGATGGCGCACGTGTTATTTAACTTTTGTGTACAGAAAGAAGACATCAGTGCATGAAGCTGTTATCATTTAGGACCAAGAAGAAGAGTCAAAATATAGAACTTGAAAAAAGTGGCTCTGTCCTTGCACAGGTAACTCAGGAAGGTTATTTACTTGTACAGTTCTAAACTAGACTTTTCATGATGTACAATGATGACATAGAAACTCATAATCTTTTGAAACCTTTATATGGATCTGATAGTTATGCTGTAGGGTCCTTTGTTATAAGTGTGTCTATCAATTCCAATCTTGAAAACTCCTCTTTGCATATTTAAAAATTATAAAAATGTAGAATAAATTTTCCCATCTAATATCAGTGTTCTTAAAAACTATTTGTATTGTAATCTTTTTGTAGATTAAGTTAACAGGTGTTTGTAAATTTCTTGTTAGGTCAATGGAGTTGTCTTCTGAATATTGTTTAGAATGTTAAAGATTAAAGTGTGATTTAGCATCTGTAGAAGCTAAAGAGTGAGTCTGGAGAATATAATGTAATACATAGTTCAGTCAGTGAGCTTTACATTAATTTGAAATAATCTTGTGTCAAATTAGAAGAGACCTCAGCCTGACTTTGGACTTAAGTGACAGAGTTTGTATAACATAAACAGAGAATAGCATTTGGATACATGCTTGAAAGAGTCATGTGATCCAAGAATAGAATGTTTCAACATAAAGACATACAGAATAAGTATGCTGACAGGATGGTGCAATACAGGAAGGAAAAGAATGGTGAAGGAAATGGAGGGAGACTGGAAGAGCACTGTTAGGAATTATAAAGAGGATGAAATCAACACCATGAACAAAGAAACAGGCCATAGTTCAAAGAAACATATTCCATGTCTGTGAAGGGGAATCAGGGCAGAATTTATGAATCAAAGTGAAGTCAATGTCCTTAGAAATTTAGAGAACAACTGTCACTATCAGGATTATTTGTAAGAGAATATTGTGATAGTGAATCTGATCCCACATAGAGTTTTCTTGCTGTGTGCGAAGTCTTTCTGTCTCTGCTTCTCATAATCTCTGTCACTGCACTAGTGTCTTCTCTGTCCTTCCCTCTCCTTCCCTCTTCCCTGGAGAGCCTGAGTCAGGAAGGGAGGTGTCAAGCCTTGTCCACCCTCTTCCCTTCCACTCCCTACTCCCCTTTCCTCTCCTCTCTAAACTGCATTTAGTATACTTATTGTACTCTTTTTTAGTTTCTAAAAATATTCTGAGATATCTATTAGTTGAGAAGTTTCTTCAGTTCCATGAATGGAGAAAATCACATTTACTTTGTTACTGAGAAGTAAATACAAAATTAGTCTTGCTGTTGTTTCACGTGAAATATTTAAACCATCTGTCTTTTTCTTTATGCTGTTAGCTCACTGAGCACTTCCATTAGCTTCCAGACAGAAAGTTCATTATGGGAGACTCATTTTTCTTTCACAGGCATTTCTGTCTTGATTATTCTATAAGAGCCCACTACTTAGGCTCCATGCTTATTTGAATTTGAATCCTTATAATCTCTAACACTTGAGGAAGAAAATATCCATAATGCTTATTTAAGAAATAAACATCCTAGAATTTCATGGCCTCACTATTAATAATTCTGTTTGCAGATAATTTTGTTCTGAGCAAGGACACATGACACACAAGGACACACAGAAGGAAGTATGGAGCAAAGGAACAATGTGACTGAGTTTGTGCTCTTGGGACTCACTCAGAGCCCTCAGGGTCAGAAAATATTATTTGCTGTGTTCTTGCTGATCTACATGGTGACAATGACAGGAAACTTACTCATTGTTGTGGCTGTGGTGTTCAGTCCAGCCTTGGATGCCCCAATGTTCTTCTTTCTTGGCTACTTATCATTTATGGATGTTGCTTATTCTAACACAGCTACCCCAAATTTGCTGGTAGATTTAGTTCATGTAAAGAAAACCATTTCCTTCCAAGCATGTATGACTCAGCTTTTTTTAGAACATTTTTTTGGTGGCGCTGAGATTTTGCTTCTGGTGGCTATGGCCTATGACCGCTATGTGGCCATCTGCAAACCCCTGCATTATCTGACCATCATGAACCAACGAATGTGTTTCCTGCTGCTGCTGCTGGCCTGGATTGGGGGTTTTTTGCATGCTACACTGCATATTATGTTTGTTTATAATCTTCCTTTCTGTGGCCCAAATGTCATTGACCACTTCATCTGTGACATTCACCCCTTATTAAAACTCTCCTGCACTGATACCTACATTATTGGCCTTGCAGTGCTGGCCAATGATGGGGCAAGCTGTGTGGTCATCTTCACACTCTTATTAATCTCTTATGTGGTCATTCTGTACTCCCTGAAGAACCTGAGTGAGGAAGGGAGGCACAAGGCCTTATCCACCTGTGGCTCCCACATCACAGTGGTCACCCTCTTCTTTGTTCCCTGCATTATTCTATTTGTGAGACCTCCTTTTACCTTGTCCACTGATAAATATTTAGCTGTGTTTTACACTATTATCACTCCTATGCTGAACCCTGTCATCTATACTCTGAGAAATTCAGAGATGAAGAGTGCCATGAAAAGTCTCTGGGCTAGAAAATAAAAATGAAGTGACAGAATCATATCATTTGCATTTTTTGAAGGAGTTAATTCTTGTGAAGACATCATATGTGGCTATGTTATTAAGCTGAATTTCCCCTCAGGTTTAACAAACATGCATATTGGAGAATATTTTTTATGTGAGCTCTTGCAGTGATCAACATACACTCATAAACTGTTTATAAGCTCTACACATGCATGAGTCTCTACATGTATATCTATCCTTTCTGTATTAGAGGGAAAACCAAAACAAAGCAAGACAAAACAAAACAATTTCTAGAAAAGCATGAAGCAAAAAGTCATATAAAACCACAATACAAGGTGATCTACAATGGTTACCATGATGTCTCAGCAGTATATGACAACATTAATAAAAACAAAGCATTTGATACCCACTCTGGTTTGATTATTGCCTGCCTTTGAAATCCTATAATGTCTCAAATGCTTTGTACTGGTTGAAGTGCTGGTCAAATTTTCTACTAGGATGTTCAAAAATTTGACACTTTAGAGCACAAGTTTCTGTTTATTGTGAACAAAATATTGGAACAATTTTCATCTTCATTTCTGGAACTCTGCATTTCCTTATTTTTCATTGCTGCTTTATTTGAGTGCATTTATTGCTAATGATGAATGAATGGGTAAACATGAGATTGACTGCAAAGTAGGTGGCATATAAGAGGTTCATTTTTATGATTTAATTTTTCTTTATGTTTGATTTTAGTAGATGGGCAGGTGGTGTGAAATTTGTGTATCAGTGCATTCCTTTGCTTGATGAAATGATTCTTTGACAAATCCTATCTGTAGGAGACCTGAATCACTTTTTAAATTGTTAGTGAAAACTTTCCACTAGAGGGCAGGCTTATCTAAATGGGAAAACAATCACCACTTGTATTGGTACAGCACAGATTTTCTTAGGTTAAAAATCTATATGTATAAGTAGATTAATAAAAGAAAGGCTGGGCACCTCTCAAGAAGACACAGACAGAAGAATGGAGAAACACAAAAGGAGAGAAACATTCCATGAAGAATATAAAGCTAACCTAGAATTCATGAAGCAGATTCAAAGAGATTACCAGCAAACTAAAGACTCCATAGAAAGTTGGCAAAACTCCTTGAAAGAAACTAAAGATAGAAAGGATAGATATACATGTAGAGACTCATGCATGTGTAGAGCTTATAAACAGTTTATGAGAACCAACTATATAATGCATGTTGAAATGAACAACTACTTTGAAGAAAAAACACACTATAGTACCCAGTGCTGATTCCATAATGTCATGATGTGAAATCCAGCAATACTATCATTCTTTGTTCAAAGTGATTTTGGCTTGTTTTGTTTTGTTGAAGTTCAGCACACATGAAGTTATGGACAGCAGTTTTGAAGAGAATGAGAGACACTATGACAGCCATTCTTGGCTTCCCTAATGTCTGGTCTTGAAGACCTGAAATGCCCTCCTCCTCCTGCTCAGATCAATTCCATACTAGGTTGTTTCATGTGAATTCCCTGTATGTGACAATATGGACAACTATTTGGAAGAAAACAAGAGTCAATATTATAGAGAGTGAATATCTCCGATTGTCTAGCTTTGAAATTTATGTCTCTTACATTGCTTTCTTGTGACCCACTTTGTTCTGTTTTGTTGTGTTGAATTTTACCCTTTTGATATAATTGCATGTATGTTTGAGTGTGTAAGATGGATGACCATATTACTGTTTTTGTCAGATCATGGAGCAGAACTGTTAACAGTCTCACTGTTTGAATGTCTACTTTACATGTTTTAATTTTGTAATATGAACAACTATTTCCAAGATGTCAGTATGTAATTTGTCAAGCAATGATTTCTTAGTGGGGTTTTTTTTGTTCTTTTCCTTTTTTCCTTGGAATTCTATATTATTGCTACCTTTTAGTCTGTTTTGATTGGTTTGGTTTTTTTTTTCTGTTTAAATAAAATTTAAAAAAATAAATAAAAATAAAAACCTATGTTTGATGACTATTCTGATTTAAGGCCGAGGTGCAGTATTTGGATTTATGACCCACCTCTTGACTTACAGTCAGTCTGTTTTGTCTGTTTGGCCTTGCAGTGCTGGCCAATGATGGGGCATCTGTACATCTTGTTGTTAGAGCCCCAGTGTCTTTCTTTTGTACAGTATACCTTGTTTATACAATACAGCAATTTCTGCTGATTGTACTGTGCAGTACAGTACTATAGTTTTACATTCTGTTATATATTAAAGTACTGCATGTAAGAGGCAAAGAAAAGCTAAGTCATCAAGTTGGTGTTTCCTTTGACTATTTGTATGTCCTGAATGTGTGTGTGTGTGTATATACATACATATATATATATATATATATATATATATATATATAATATATAACATATAAACCATTCCTCATTTAGTGGCCAAATCATTTAATGACTCAGTTGCAGGAAGGAGCTCAGACATTAACTGAGATGTCTGCACAGTATAAGTGAGGCTGTGTGATGAAATTGTGGGATTAACCTAACTTTTTTTATTTTTTTAAGCTTTTTTTATTTTAAAGAGGGTAAAATTAAACACAACAAAACAGAACACAAGAAAGCAATGTAAGAGACACAAATTTCAAAGCAGGACAATCAGAGATCTTCACCATCTATCATGTTGTCTTCTTCCAAATAGTTGTCCATACCTTCACATACAGAGAATTCACATGAAACAACATAGTATAGGGCTGATCTGAATAGGATGAGGTAGGCAATAGGTAATACCAGACAATAGGGAAGCCAACAATGGCTGTCATAGTGTCTCTTATTCTCTTCAAAATAGCTGTCCATACCTTCATGTATGTTGAACTTACAAAACAAAACAAAACAAAACAAAACAAAACAAACAAAACAAAACAGGCTAAAATAACTCTGAACAAAGAATAATAATATTGCTGGATTTCACTTCATGATGCTGCAGAATCAGCACTGAGTACCATAGTGTCTCTTTTTCTTCAAAGTAGTTGTTTATGTCATCATGCATTATATAATCAGTTCTCATAAACCATTTATAGGTTCTACACATGTATGAGTCTCTACATGTATTTCTATCTTTTCTGTATTGGAGGGAAAAACAAAACACAGCAAGACAAAACAAAACAAATTCTTATAAAAAAACATGAAACAAAAAAGTCATATAAAACCACAGTACAAGGTGATCTACAGTGGTTACTGTGTTGTCTCTTGTTATCTTCAATAGAATTGTCCATATCATCAGGCATAGTATAATTGAATATAGCAGTACATAACAATATTAACAAAATCAAAACATTGTAGACAGTATAAAATTTCAAAAGCAGGTAATAACCAAACCAGAGTGGGTATCCTAGTGAATCTTGTCATCTTCAGTGTAGTTGCCTACACTCTCAAACTTGATACTATCAATCATAACAGATTTGAATATAATCTGTCACTACAAAACAGCAATCTAACAAACCAGATTCAATTAAGATCAGTCATGATAAAACAGTGTAAGTTATACAGGGCTTCAGATTAAGTTAACAGGAAATTAAGGATGATTACCATACTATATCCTGCTATTTTCAGGATAGCTGTCTGTGCCCTCAAATCTAGTACAAATAGACAAACTGGAACAGAATATAATCCATCTAAACAGAGCAGTGTGAGTAATGTGGGTTTTAAATCGTGATACACTATTAACAATATCTTCTGCCTTCTTTTTTAGACAATTCCTCTCTTATCACTCCCACAGGGTGCACTGTACATTCTGGGTCCCACCAAACCCCTCAGTTTTTAGATTGGAGGGGCAACCTGCTATTTACCTAAGTGGTTCCGAACCTTCTCATTTCTGGACTTGATCTTGAGTTGTATTCCTTTACCTACAAAAGCCTCAAGGTTTTTCTTCATTATAGCTGAAGAATTCTCTGCTGCACATAAGTATCCTGTCTTTCCAATCTATCTGTAGGAGCTGGTCGAGTTGCCCTTATTTCTCTCTAGTTCCTTGTCATGTAGAGCATTGTTTTCTCATATTTGATTTTTGGTCCATTAACCCTTTTTCAGGTTAATTATATTTCCTAATCATAGCATCTCGATGGACCCTACCTCCTCTTCTACTCTGCCTGTGTTTCTTTCTTTTCTTTTTTCATTTTTTTAGTGTATCAAGGCCATCTATGTTAGAGGTTATAGCCAGTTTCCTCTAGCTCATTTCTGCTATGCTATTTTTCTGCCATTGGTTGTCTTCTTTTCTCCTTCATTCCGCTGTCTGCCCCACTCATTGAGGCCTCTCTACCACTGTTCCTGAAATCCTGGTACAGGATTTTCTCTCTCTCTCTAGAATGTCCTTCAGTATTCTCTGTGAGGTTGGATTGGTGGTCATGAATTCCCCAGTTCCTCTTTGTCATGGAAGCATCTTGTTTCTCCATGAATTTCTAGAGACAGTTTTGCAGGGTACCTCAATCTGGGCTGGAGGTTATTTTCTTTCAGGGCTTGGAATATTTTGCTCCAATCTCTTCTTGATTTGATGGTCTGTGTCAGGAGAAGTCTGCCGTGATTTTTATGGGTTTTCATTTATAGGTGATCTGTTTCTTTTCTCTCAGCTTTTAATATTCTGTTCTTATATTGAATTTCTGTGATCTTGATTATTATATGTCTGCATGTAGCTCTGTTTTGGTTGTAGGTGGCTGGAGTTCTGTATGCCTCATACATTTGAACATCATTTCCTTTTCCTATGCTTGGGAAGTTTTCCTTAATTATTTCTGTGAATAGCCTTTGTAATTCTTTTATTTTGACTCCTGCTTCTTCACTCATTTTTTTTATATTTAGGTTATAGATTCTCTTGTTGTCTTCTAGCCTTTGTATTGTTATTGCCTGTTTCCTTGTTATTTTAAAGAGATCTTTCCTTTCATGATTGCACATCACAAACCTGTCTTCAAGTTTTGATAGTCTATCCTTAGATTCTTTTAAGCAGTTTTGCCAGCTTTCACTGGAGTTTTAAATTTCCTGGTAATCTCTTTGAATCTGCTTCATGTATTCTTTTTTTTAAATTTTATTTTAAAGAGAATAAAACAAAAGAGGGCAGTACAGAGCAGATCAGAACAGGACAACATAGGCAACACAGTACTTTACATTAAGACAACCGGACATCAACAGTAGCTATCACAATATCTCTTACTCTGGTATAGTTTATCATAGTTTCAAATACAATAATATCAAACATAACAAAATAGTATAAAGCCATGCATAGAGTGAAAGAATTACAGGGCTTTCTGAAGTGAATAACAGAAAATGATCAATGGGTACTATAATATCTCATTTTTGATAGAAAAATTTTGTTTAAACTATCACCCATATTCAAATCCCAATAAGACACAATGTAATAGATAGAACCAATGGTAGTAGAAGAATAGCAGCATGGTAGGACTTGTAAGAAGAATGATATTAAATCAGCAATAGCTGTCATAATGTTTTGTTTTCTTCAAAACAGCTGTTCAT
>PVJX010025675.1:0-26546 GCA_004027295.1 Dolichotis patagonum | reverse complement strand
ATCACAAATACTATTGAAATGAGTTACAGTGCTACCTGAAATGAGGTACTACTGTAATATTACAAAGATAAACTATAAACTACACAGCCACTACATTTTACAATACTAGAAACATAATTAATAAAATAAAGTTTTCCAATTAATTATAGCACTGAATTGTATGCTAAATAAAAGTACAGAAATGCAAAAATCAGTGTCATATCACAAAGAAGCACTTCATATTACTTTGAAAGTAGAGAAAGGGGCAGGTTTCAGGGAAACATTCATTGCAAAGGTAAATTTTGAGAGATATTTTAAATATAAATCTATATTCTCATATATATGTATTTGCTACATACATATACTGTACACATATTTCACAACTCATGAACAAAACTAAACTTTTCTTAAATACTGCCTTGTGTTAGAATTATACTCTCTGAGAACAAAGTTTATTTATAGTAATATCTAAAAAGAAATTATGTGAACAAATTTTGTATAATTTAGTATCAAATTCTAAGGAACCCAAACACTGACTAGAAAGTTTATGCATAATTATGAAAAGAGCATAACAATATTTGATGTAAATCTTATACACTTTATTAAAAGCTATTAAAATTTAATCTGTCATTCAAGACTTCTCAAATGTTATTCATATTTCTTAATATATTAGATCAGAAAATAAATCTAGAAATGTCCTATACAGAGAGATATGAGTTCATATTTCTGTTGTATCACAGTAATCCCATGTGTCTCTGAGAAAATCACTTCAACTATAAACTAGATTAAGAATTAAGTTAGACGTAATATGTGATTCAAATTCCAATAAACACTTCAATTCTCAGTTTTATAGTTACTCTCACTTTTGAAAGACTGGGTGAAAACTGTCATATTTACATAACTGACTCACTGAATTCACTGTCTTTTTGCTTTCTTCCACCAATTTTTCCACTCAATATAGTCATATATGTTCATATATAGCAATTAGGATAAAATAAGTAAAAACAAGCTTGCAGTGGACAATATGAAAAGCTAGTACACATCATATTTAGAAATAAGACATTTCTTTGGCTAATTCCGAAGCAGCTCCAGCACATGAAATTTAGGAGTGTGTCTATTTCTATATGAAAGAAATGGATTATAAAATATGTTAATGTTTAATGGATAATAATATTCTCTTTGCCTTGTCAAAAGTTTAAGTATTAATAGCTGAATAATCATTTGGTTATTCATTTTACAGGACTCATTTGGTGTGGAGAATCTATATATGCATATCTATATCCATATATATTCGTAAAACACACCTGTGTATCTGCTTCCAAGTTAACCTCTTTCTGGTTTAAATTCTAGAATTACTGTTGTTTTTAGACAAGGGAGTTTTAATCAGAAAGGTGTTTGCCTCACGTATTATCACACCCATTTCAATGACCACCGCCTCCCCTCAAAATGTTTGCAAATATCTTATAATGTTACTATAGCATTCTCTGAATATCAGAAATATCTCTCTGAATTAAATGGTAAATTTTAATAGGTTCCTTAAGCATTCTTGTCAAATATTACAGCATACCAGCTATTTTACCAACCAAACTAGAACTTATTTTCCAGTAAACTGATTAATATATTAAGAAAACCTTCCATATCTAGTTTCCAGTAACAAAGGATCATTTTCTCTCAAAATTAAAATCAGAGCTCTTCCACAAATACCAAAAAAAGGACAATATGTTAACCAATTTTTATTAGCTATTGACTAAGGAATGAATTAGACGTTAAAACAATTTTGAATCTGAAGCACAGGTGTGCTGAGACTTCGGGAGTGCTGCTGAACCGACTGGGAAAGGAACTGGTTTCCACAGGGTGAGAGAAAAAACACAAAATAGAACAGAATTTACATACCTACCAGTCCTGTAGTAATAGAGTAGCGAAGTTGAGCAAAAGAAGGAAAAGGTGAAGAAAACAACGAACAAGTCTAGAACAAAGTACTCTGAAAGTGTAGACAATAGCTTCCCTGAAGCACAGATTTGTCTGTATCCCAACATAATGCCAGGAAATAGCTGGTGCATAAAACAAATCTCATGAATTTTTGAAAGATTATTCCTTTCAACATGACCTAAATTCACTTAATATTTGCAAAATATTAAAATTTTTAAAACAATTTTAAAATTTCATTTAAAATACTTAAATTTGGTAATGATTTACTGTTTGTAATTACTATTAGCAGCAATGTATGTATGTATAGTTTTCCTTTTAAGGTCTTATCAAAAACAAGTTTTGTAAAACTCAATTAAATAAATGATGAAATACTGCAGAAAATTTATAGATTAAAATACACATCATTAATGTATAGCATAGAAACTTGTATGTATTCTTAGATAAAGCATTCCTCTGACAAACTTCAGTGTTAAAATTCAAACCTAGAAGTAAGGAAATTGTATAATGGCTTATAAAACTACTGAAAATACTACAAATGTTCAAGAAATTCTTTGAGAAACATGAAATAATATTTGTATATTATTTAAGTGATACCAAGAATAACAAGACAAAATATACAGAAAAAAATAAAACAACATTAAAATATTAGAAAGTGGCCATTAAGGAGAGGAAGAAACAGCTTCAGATAAATTGTACTGGAAGGTATTTAAAATGTTACTTAAGGACATATTTTCTGGCCCATGATATGGCAGTAGATTCAGTCTTACCCAGGGAAATAAAATTAGTTGGAGGTTTTAAAATATATTTAATAGATTACCAATATTTTTCTTTTAAATCAGAACATTAAAACACAGGGTTTCATCAGAACCTAGAATTTTTGGATAAAAAACTTCTCATCTATAGGAATTAACAAATTTTATGTGAGTTCTATATGATTGAATTACAGAATCCAACATTCATCATTTGGTAAATGAAACGTGAGTCAAAAGCTTGACTTTTTTTCCTGGGTAGAAAAAGAGTTAGTTTTTGTCATTCTTTTTTTTTTCTTTGCTATTTTTTGTTAGATGCATTTTATTCTGCTAAAATATTAAGATAGAACTGAAGGTTTTTCATACTTCAATATTACAAATTATATGAAAATATATATGTTTATACAAGTAAATATTGAAAACAATGATTTAGTCAAATTATACAAAATTGTTAAAATATGTTTTTTAAATTTTCAAGGTAGAAAAATACTTCAATATTGAAATTAGAGGAAAGAAATTCATTTAAATATTTATGTTCTTTTTAATGATAAGTTATGAAATTATGAAGCATGTATTTTAAACATAAAATGAAAAATTTAAATAATAATATATAATTATATTTTTTGTTGCTGTGATGCTAAACATGTTGAAGAGATATTATTTTTATAAGAATTACAGTTCCATAAACACATAGAAATAGAATGCATATGTCTTATACCTGGAACCACAGGAAAAATAACAGATTTTTAATATAAACAGATCACTCCTACAAGGATTTAAGCAGAAACTTTTATTTAATAGTATTCACATACACACTGACAATTTCAGTTCTATGATCTCAATTTGAAACATATATATGTGACCGAGCCTTGAAATACAATAAACCAAGCAGCAACCAAAACATTGCAATAATGCTTGTTTAAGCTCAATTTATCTATGTGTTTCAAACAGATCTGCATAAAATAATAAGAAAAATGTAAGAGCAATGAAGTATAAACTGATAAACTGAATTTAATCATACTGAAGAGAAAGTCTTCTAATACTTTCTTTCTCTTAAAAGCAAGTATTTTGGGAGTTTTGTCCGTCAATGTTCACTAGAGAAACTGATTTGGTATAGTGAATAAAAATAGCTATGGGTTTACAAGGCAGGCTTACAGTGGTCACCGTGGAGTCAGGAATGAAGCATGCACAAGGTCTGTCTGTGGCCGGAGACCAGAAGGACCCGATCGAACTCTGGGCGCATGGAGCTCACTGCAGTGTCCTCTCAGAGTCCTTGTCAGGAGGTGGAGGGTATGCAGTGGAGGGCTGAAGTCTGCACTGACAGCAGGAAGGCCTAGGGAGTCCAAGGCTGGAGCTCCTCCGAAGAAATAGTGCTCCTCTGTCTTCACTTCGCTTTTATTGCCTTCAAATGACAAGTCTGCTAGTTGGTACCACGACACCCACTGTGCGTCTTCCGCCTTTAGTAAGCCCGTTGTCATATCCACAAGGATACTGAGCCAGCCACGCAGGTTTACTCAAGTTTTCACAACAGTTAGCTCTCATGGAGCCCATTTTCAGTAGAAGACTAATTGGGCTTAGTGGTTTTCATTAAATTTAATTTATGATTCACAGTAATTACTCTTTACTCAGAGTTACTCATAAAATTACAACAGTGTAACTGGTCTTTACTAAGAAATGTGTTATATACTGTAGCAATCAAAATAAATAGAAAGTGGAATATAGCACAAATTTAAGAAGTGGGGAAAAAGTATCCACAGTTTCTCCCCTACCTTCGTTGCCATATTTTCAGTAATATATCACTAGAGTGGAGACGAGCACAGTGGTTTGAAGGTTGATGAAATGCAGCAGAGGGAGGGGAGAGTCATCATGGTGCAGACCTAGATGTGACAAGTTTTATAATTTAAGGATTTTGATATTGAACTGTTTTAATTGATGATTAATAATAACTTTGTGAACACTCATGGTAATATAAACATCTAAAATGAGAATTCAATTAATTAGGATAAGTCAAAATATTTTTTGCAATTATATGAAGGCTTAATTTCATCAACTCTTCTCATATTATGCAACCTATAATGCAGTAATCAACCATATTATTCCAAATATGAAAACTTCAACTTGATCTCAGTATATCATTATTTTCCTCTATAATACAAGAATAAATTTTAATACAATTTATTTCATATTTGTTTCATATTTATTGAATAATGACTGCTAGAATAGTTCCTTTGGAAATAGAGAAACTGTATGATTCTTAAAGGATTTCAAAAGTTATGAAAGATTCTGACAAAAAATTTTGTTTGTAAATAAAAGTATAGAAATGTTTCAATGTTTTACATATTTACTTGATATTTTTCACACTGCTGTTAGATTCTTTATCATAGTAAGAAAAGAGCATAAGGGAGAAAGATATTTTATAAGTAAACTAGAAAATTATTAGACTTTCACATTAACAGAAATAGACATTTGGGTTATGAAATCTTACCAGTATACTTGATTTTGAAAGTAAAAGATGTTTTTTAAACTTTATTTTATACTACTCTGTAAATATGTGTTATGGTTTATATTCAGATCCCCCCCCCAGCAACATGCAATCATGGGCGTAGACCACTCTAGTGTTTGTGATTGGTTCGTTGTCTGGTGTTCGGATTGGTGGCTTGGTTGCTACCCCTGCCCAGGGCTGGTGCCAGCATGCACCGTAAGGAGGGGAGGAAGGTGAGCTCTGCTCTTTTTTCTGTTCTTTGTGCTTCCTGTTGCAGTGACCGTAAACCGCTGCCCCTCAGCCATGTTTGCCTTGGAGCCAGCCGAGTATGCACTGAAACCCCCAACCTGTCAGCAATAAACCTTCCCTTCCCTGACTTTGGGGGTCAGGTATTTTGTCTCAAGCATGAAAGAGAAAGGTAACTAAGACAATGTGAAAGTACAGCCTTATTCTTTTGCCTTTATTTCTACTTTTATTTTTTGAAGTATAGTCTTAATAATTTGAACAAATTATTTAATATATTTGACAAAAATTATTTAATATATTTGATGAAAATTTGAAAAAGTAACAGAGGTTCTCAAGGGTACAGGACAGATAGACAAATACTACAGGTATATCTACAGAAGACAAAAATTCTTACATTTGAAAGACAATTCAAGGGCAGGACATTTAGCTCAATTGCTTAAGTGCCTGCCTACCATGTGTGAGTTTTTGAGTTCCATCTCCTGTACCAAAAAAAAAAAAAGAGAGAGAAAGACAATTCATATAATTCAAATATATATATATCCATGCATACTGAGTTATTCTTATTTTAAATATAAGTAGTAGTTTTCTTCTTTTAATTATCTCATTAGCTTGTATTCTGCAAATTGTTTCCTTTATTCTTCGATGTATTTGCAAAATTAACAAAATATATATGCATATAAAATTTAGTATGTAAATCAGTTTCATTTTACATTTCTCTGTTGCATTTTCACTTTTACCTACAGTGGTAATGTAGTTTCTTAACCTGTTCTTGCCAATGAGTTGTTGAAAGGTATAAAAATCCTTCACTGGGGCTACCAACCATCCTCTCCAGAGTTCGCTGGGGCAGTCTCCATTCTCCAATGCTTGTCTCTACCCTTGTCTCAATGCTGTCAATTTTACACATCCCCATGACAATGTTTTAACAGTTACATCCCACACAACACAGTGTCGCCTCCCTGTTGAAGGGAGACCCACTCAGTCTTATGACCCTTTATGATTTCTCTCATCTTCTTCCCTGAGCCTGAATCCTGACATTCTGCTCTTTGTTTATTACTGGATTATTCTGAATTTGTTCTTGCTCAAGCAATTTGGCTCTTACACAACACTGTGCTCTGGATGTATTAAGTGCAATTATTGTATAGCTTTATCTTTGCTTCAATTCTTTTTTGAGAAATTACTTCTGATAATTTTATTAATGTCACTGTCATTTTCTTTATTCTAGTCTTCTAATTAAAATGAGTACTATTACTTTAGAGCATACATGTCATATGTATTATATATAAAATAATACTTTATAACATACTACACATCAAATTTTTACTAATTAAAAGATATAAACAAAATGTACAATGTTTTGTTTTATTTATTTGCTTGTTTTGTCTTTTGAGACAGGGTCTTGCTATGCAATTCAAGCTGGGCTTGAGCTCACTTTGTAGCCCAGGCTGGTCTTGAACTCACAATAATCCTCCTGCCTCAGCCTCCCAAGTTCTGGGATTACAGGCATGCACCACCACGCCCAGTTTACAGTGATTGTTTTAATAAAAATTACTCTAGCAAAAGAATCACTAATGTTAATTCCCCTCAAAATATTCCCTCTTGTTTCAAACAAATTTATTCCTATATTCTGGCCTCTTTCTGAAGTAATTCTCTCATACTCCAATCTGTTCCCTGAGTGGCTTTACAAGAAGTCATCAAAAATGCCATCCAAGCAAAAGAGGGCTTCTAAAAACTTACGGTGTGTCCTTGTGCACCCTGTCCTCTGGATCTGCCACCATCCACTTTCTGGTTCTTTCTTCTCTAAGTCATAATGATCAGGAAAGGTAAAAGTTTTGAATTGATTTAATCCATCAAGGCAGCCATGACTACCCAGAGGCAGGAAATAGAGCTATGCTTAGCCAGTGATGAGTTCTTTATGTTTACAACTTTAAATCTCCTGCAGCATTCTAGATCTTTCTCCTTGCTTGTCTGTGTCCTTCCAGCCCCCAAAGTTGGACATTTATCTCCCAGAGTTTTCTACCCAAGTACTTAATTGTCCAAATCTGGTAGTACATAGGTATAGTGGTTTCAGAATATTAAGTGGAAGCCCATGGGAAATTAGTTTGGTAATTAAATTATAATGCTTAGGTATAATTCCCTTGCATTTAGTATTTGGAAATAATAATTTCCAAAGTGATTTAGGACAGCACATTTATTCCTGCTACTATTGATGAAATATTTTAACATATTTATGATACAATTATATCCTGTTTTTATAAATTTTTACCCATCCTTAATTGTTCTGATATTTTACTCTGTTTTCAAAATCATACATTATGGGTTACTCTGTATTATTTATAATTTGTAAAAATGTATAATGTTACATTGCCCATGGAAAAAAGCACTCAGCAGGAAAAGACTGCATGTTATAGTGCCAACTGCATATTTTACAGAACAGAATTACTCTCGTAAGACATGTTTTTGTACTTCAGCTATTCAGTTTTTCCTCCAGTCCCTAACAAACAGAGATCCACTTTCTATCTTTATGGTATTATTTTACAAAATATTTTTCATTTGTATATCACACAAAATGTACCGTTACTGACTAACTTATTTTATGCAGGCAGGTGTGACACGTTTGCGTACATAATGTTGACATTGTTCATGTGGATGGTACACGTGCGTACACCAGCGCACGCTATCTTTTCATCTCCTCTCCTCCACTCCTTCTGCATCAGCTGGTGTTCACTACAGAAACAGATTTAATGTTTGGTATATGAATGAATAAGGGTTTAAGACGGGCTCACAGTGGTTGATCTTGGAGTCTGAGGTGAAGTGGACTAGTGCTGTCAGTGTGCTGGCAATCCAAGAGCTCTTGTCAAGGGGCGAAGGCCTGGGTCTCACTTCACTGCCGTGTGCACGTCTGTACCAGGAGGGTGACAGGTCTGCTGTGGAAGGGGGAAGAGTCCTCCCCAGAGGGCAGAAGGGTAGATTCTGAAGACTGAAGCGTCCATGTTGGAAGCCAGGAGATGACAGCCAAGGTAAAGGTGAACCTTGGTTTCAAGACGGGAACTTCTCTGAAGGAGAAGAAGTAAGTTTCTCTCCTCCATTTTCCCTTTATTTCTTCCGGGTTATAAGACTATTGGTTGGTGCCAGTCATACCAGGGATGAGTCTTCTATCTTCAATATATCTCTCCAGCTACACTCCTAACTGTGAGAATCCAATTTAGTTGAGCGTTTCTTACTCAAATCAGTGCATTCAGTTAACTGTCACGCACTTCCTCCATCTCTTGGTCTTCTTTCTATTTGAAAAAGATCTCTCTACTTCTATTCCTAATCTTTTATTTTGATGTTTGTTCTGAATTTGAATTCTTTATATGAGATAAAACATTCAGTGTATAAGCTTTCATGTCTGATTTATTTTACTTACTATGATGGTTTAAAAATGCATCCATTTTTCTACAAATGACTTAAGTTTACAGTTTTTATGGCAGTGTATTACTTCATTGTGTGTGACTATCATATTTCACTTATGCATTCATCTGTGGATGGCCTCAAAGACTGCTTCCAAGATTTAGTTCTTTGGAGCTGTGTTGCTACAAACATGCACATGAGATCTTTAACTCTTGAGAAAACACCTAGGAGGGCAATAGCTGGGTCAATTGGAATTCCTAGTTTGGGTTTTGGGAATCTCCACACTGGTTTCCATTGTGGTTGTGCTAGTTTACACTCACGAGCAATGGAGAAGTGTCCAGGTTCCACATAGATTCAGCAGCATTTGCTATTAAACATTTTGTGATGGCCGTATTTTCTTGGTTAAGATGCAATCTCAGTCTTGGTATAATCTGTGGTTCTCTAATGACCACCAATGTTGAGACTTTCTTTTGCTGAACACAAATTTTTACACTTGGAAGGATCTTATGTGTTGATTTTTGGTAACATTTACTGTGCAGTGAGGCTCCCTGTTAAGGAAGTCCCTCCCTACACCTGTGACTTCATGAGTTTTACCTATTTTTTTTCTTCTACTATGTTGTCTCTGTTTTAAAATTCATTTTTTGGATGCATTTATAATTTATTTTAATACACAGTGAGAGACACAGGTTTACATTTACTCTTCTGTATGTGGACAGTCAGTCTCCCAGATGATTCAGTCAAGAGGGCATCTTTCCACCAGCCTATGTCTTTGGCCGTCACCAAATATAAAACAGAAGAATGTGCTCCAGTTGTTTCTGCTTCCTCCACTCTGTTCCACTGATGTTTGTTTTGTTTCTAGGTCAGGACCCTCTGCTGTCCTCTTTTTGTCCATGATTTTTTTTTTTCCAATCAGGATCTTTTCTTGTTCCATGTGAGTTTTTGGATTGCTCTTCCATTTTGTGAAAAATTGGTATTTTTATTTGGAATGGATTAAATCTGCATATATATTTTGGAAATATGACCAATTTGACTATCTTTTTTTTTCTGTCTAGGAACAGATATTGTCTTTCCATTTTCTGGAGTCATTTTTAATTTCCTTTCTTCAGCATACTGTAAATTTACTGTAGAATTATTTCACTTCATTAGTTATGTTAATTCCTAATTTTCCTTGTTACTGTTCTGAGTGGCATTCTTTTCTAAGTTCATTCTCAGTGAGTACATTATTAGTACACAAAAACAATTTTGATTGCATTGAGTGTATATCCTGCTACATTACTGAGTTTGCTTATTGATTCTAAGAGCTTTCATTGGAGTTTTTAGGGGGTCATTTATGTAGAGTATCTTGTCACTTGCAAATAATGTTAACATGTCATTTTCTGAGTTGTTTTGCTTAATCATATTTTCCCCTTTTGTCTTTTTAAATTAACTTTGTTTTTTTTTCTTTTTCTGATTTCTCTTCTAATATTTTAGTTCTGTTTAACAGGAGGGCTAGTAGTGGACATCCTTATATGTTTAATGATTTTAAAAGGAAAGCTTTCAGTTTTCCCACATTTATATGATGTTGGCCATATATTTGTCATAGATGACTTTTCAGATTGAGATAAGATCCTTCTATAACTATTTCTTCACTGATTTTATCATTAAATGATAAATCGGAATACTTCTTCTTACTTTTCTCACATAATTAAAGTGATGAATCACATATAGGTATATTTCCTGTCAACTGAATCAAATAATAATCACAATTATGCACCTTTTTAAAACAATGAAAAGTATTCCAACATCCTCTTAAGTGAGGAAGTTATTAATGAGATGACTGGTATATTTTAGAAACAGTGCAAATTCTAAGGTATGAAGTAGGAGCTGAGTGTGGCAACTAGGAGAGCTGAGTTTATAGAGGAAAACCAGGGCCAAGGTCATAAACTAAATCAGATAAGGTCAGTTTTATTCTGAGAAGGCTGGAAAGATACTGGAGAGTGGTTTCCAGAGGTGTGAAACCATCCAATTTACAATGAGATCAATCTGGAGGCTGCAGTGGGAACAAATCACACAGAATGAAAACAGAAGCACAAGACCAGTTTCAAGGCTATTTTATGAATGTGTGTTGGAAAAAAAGAGATTAAACTTGAACTTGAGTTACATCAGTTGAAGTAGAAGAGGGCATGAATTCTGAATGAATGTTGAAAGTAGACTACCCAGACTGTTGGCACATTGTGACATTTTCTCTCATTCTTGGATTCACGCTTGCTCCATCAATCCAAAAACAGATAATGCAAGATTCTTAATTTAGGTAATTATATTTTAAAATATAGAATACACAACTAAATGCCATTTTAACCATATATCTCATTTCTAGATGATTAATATAGTTTTGGGATGCTGATCAATATAATTCTAAATCTGTGCACATGCTTTTGTATATAAAAACATAAGTTTGTACAGATTTATTATACAGTTTCAATAAATCAAAAATTTTTATATGAGAACTAAAGATTGAAATAGACAAAATTTAGGTTAAATGACTAGAAATTCAGAAACTTGCAAATGTGGGCAATATGGTATCTGACTTATTAGTAGAACACAACAGCCAAATTTAATTATCACCTCATATATATTTTAATAATGCCTTAAATTTAAAACAACACTTTGATAAAATAGCTATGCTTTTGTCCTTTTATGCTTTTTTAAATAAGAGCTAATCATTTCTGTACACTTTTCTATCAGTTTTCATTTTCACTCTTAAACATTCCCAGATTCATATTTCTCTCCTGTTACTCCTACGTAGGTTTTGTGGCCAAGCTTACTTTCTTTAAATTTTTCTTCCATTCAAGAGTATGTCCATGTGTCCCAAGAAGAGAACAAAGAAGAAGCCAACCCCTTCCCATGAGCCATTGTGGGTCACGGATCATGCCGATCCCTTGCTGTGAGCCAGCAGTGACCATGCATCTCAAGAGGAGAACCAAGAAGCCAACACCTTCCTGTTAGCTAGCAGTGGCCCTAGACTTGGCTGGGCCAGCCCCGTCCTGTGTTCCAGCTCGATCGCAGTCTGGGAAGCGACAAATGCTGAGCCTCCCTCCTCACAAGTAACAAGCTAATTTGGAGGAACACAGGCTGAGAAGACAGCCACTGAGGTAAAAAAATAACAATAATAATTTAATGCCTCTGTTGTTTGATTGACTTTGTAGACCTAAACCCAGTAGCCTGAGAATCTATTTAAAGGATAACCATATGCAAAATAGCAACTATGGGGGATTTCCTTCTGAAGGTGGTAGCCATTGTTAATTCCTTATTACTTTGTTATAAAATCCTGTATCATTGTCATTGTTTTTTTATTCTGTTTTGTTTTATTTTATTATATCTGATGGCATTGACAGCTATTTTGAAGATAATAAGATATATTATGGTAACCATTGTTTATTTCCTATTATCTTGTTTTGAAGTACTGTATCACTTTCATTGTTTTGTTTGCATTAGTTTTATTCTGTTCTGTTTGATTTTATTATGTCTGACGGTATGGGCAGCTATTTTAAAGATAAGAAGAGGCATTATGATCACCATTGTTAATTTCCTACCTTGTTTTGAAGTTCTATACACTTTCACTGTTCTGTTTTGTTTGGCTTTATTCTGTTTTATCGTTTTGTTTTATTCTCTTTAATATAAAAAACAAATACACTCAGCTTTGGGTATTACAAACTGTGCTGCTATATGTATCATAGACATATATTGCTGTAGTTGATGTGTGAGGTGTTTGGGGAAGATGCTGGGATGGGATTGCTGGGATATGGAATGTCTAATTTCACTTCTTTGAGAACTCCCCATGCTGATTTACATCATGGCTGTACTAGTTGGCATTCCCACCATCAGTGAAGGAGTGTTCTTTTCTCACCACAGCCTCTTCAGCATTTGTTATTCTGGTGTATCTTGACTATGCACAGAGTAGAGTTGAATCTCAACATTGTTTTAATTTCTATTTCTCTAATAGCCAGAGACATTGAACATTTTTTCATGTATATATCGATCACTTATATGTTTTCTTTTGTGAAATGTCTGTTCATTTCTCTTGGACATTTCTTGAGTAGGTCTTTAATTTTAGGCAAATTGATTTTTTCAGTTATTTGTGCATGCTAGATAGTGATACTCTGAGGAGTAGCTGGCATACCCAGCAACAGATGATTAAATTTAAAAAAATGTGGTATATAATGGAATACTACTCAAATGTAAAGAATGACAAATTTGATATATATATATATATATATATATATATATGAAAGTATATGTAACTGAGAAATATAATTTTGAGTGAAATAAAAAAGACATGCAAGCTTAAATAGTATGATGTTTCTTATTTTAATGAGGTGAAGAACAAAGAGGATAATAGAGCATTGACAGAAGGGGACAAAAGGATGGATCTGTTGCAATAGGAAAGTAGTGCAAGGAGGTAAACAGAGTGAGGGATGAGGAGGAGAGCAAGGAAAATAAGTAAAAATACGGCATATATGAGAATCTAATAAACTCAATCAACTTAAATATTATGTATCATTACATGAACTAAGATTAATAATATTGATAAGAATAAAAAATGGGCTATGAGAATTGGAGGAAGGAGGGAGAGAGAGAAGGGATTTTAAAAAATAAACTGTAGAGGCTTGGGGATTTAGCTCAGTGGCATAAGCACCTGCCTTGCAAGCTCGAGGTCGTGAGTTCAATCCCCGGTCCAATCAATCAATAAATAAACAAACTGTAGTGTGTACAGGTAACCACCTCCAAGGTGGCTGTAAACTACATGAACTGCATGTACTAATAATATAAACAAACTAAAAATTTTAAAAGCTTATTACAAAAACATTACCTTCCATCCTAGCCCTCTCCAGGCCCGACTCTGCTTAGCTATTGAGATGAGATGAGGTCGGGAGCATTCTGGGCCACAGATAAAGAAAGATACTCTTAGGGTCAAAATGTCATCTTTGATTTATCTTCTAACACTCTCTATGTCTCTTAATTTTATTTTTTTGTGTGTTACATAATACACTGTTCTTTTAAATATGGGTTGCCATACTTTCATCTTTGTGAGCAGTCATAATTGGTGGATTTATAGCTAATTTGTGTTGCCCTTATGTTCAAATGCTACTCCCCCATAAAACATTTTTTTCTTAGAGATCAAGCACATCCACTCTCTTACAGTTCTAATAATGATAAAATATAACATTTCCAGTTTCCCTGTGTCATTTCCTGAAGGTTTTGTATTCTGTTTATGCAATCCCAAATAAGGTCTTCTATTTTCCATCTCTTTTAATGAAAACAAGATTTTTATATCTCTTTTTGTGTATCTAAAGTCTTTCCCAAGTGTGTTATGTGTTTGGAAGGTAATCGGATCATTACCAATAAATTCAGTAGCCGCACGTGCTGTCAGGAGTAGGGCCTATCGTACCAGGAGAATGAGTTGGAAATGTGTATCCTGCACCCAGGTTTTCCATTTTTCTTTGCGCTTCCTGACAGTATGGTTTCATCATATCCTCCTCTGCCACATCTCTCTGGCATCATTTTTCTGCCTCGGACCTTGCCAGCCACAGGCTGAAATCATTAGCCAAAATAAACCGTTTCTCTTTTGAGTTGCAAGCTTCCAGGTATTTTCTCCAAGTGATGGGAAAAGAGTTAATACAGATATTAGCACCAGTGACAGGAGACATTGTTGTGACCATGTGGTACAAAACTTTTGGACCTGGTTTTGGGGAAGGATTTAGAAAGTTGAACTTGGAAAGATTTAGAGATATAGGAGAGATGTTCTAAAATGCTGTCAGCAGAGTAAGAAGAGATGGATGGGAGATTCTGGCAGAACTCAGAAAATCAGAATTGTGATAGGGCTGCACACCAACAGTGTAAGCACAAGAGGCTTCAGCTGGAAACAGGGACTCCACTAGTAGATGGACTAGAGGCCCTGTGTATTATACTCTATTGGAAAAGCCATTATCATTTTGCTCATATATGGAAACATTTTAGGAGAGTGAAATTGAGAACTGTGGACTAATCATTCTGGCAGAGAATATTTCAAAGCTACCCAATGTTTATTTTGTGGTGCATGCACTGTTTGTGTACTGTGAAATCAAGTTAAAAAGTCAGTGAAAATAATCAGCAAAAAAAGCAAATGTGAAAAGTTTGCAGTTTTATCAAAACTAAGCACTTGCAAAGTTGGGGCTATAAAAATCATGACTGCTGAAAACATTAGCTTTAACAAGAAGCTAAGTACTTTGCATCAGGAAAATAAAACAGAAATGAATTGAAAGCAACTCAGGAATTATCAAAACTCCATTAGTGACAGTATCCTCTGTAAAACTGGCAAGTTCTAGGCCCCATCATGAGAATGACCATCTAGGAAATTGCTTCCAGGTTTTGTCTCACAGTGCTCAGTCATTTGGAACCTGGAGGCCTCTGCAGTCATGATCCAAGAGGTCCTGAGTACTGCTTGAGTTGGCAGCAGAACTTGTCTGTCATTCAAATGGTGCTGGTTTTATAGGAATGAGGAATGCAATGTTGGAACTTGGGAGACAGAGCAAGAAAGCAAAGAGCCCTCCTTCCTAGTAAGTGAGTGGTGACACAAGTGAACAGTGGGGATGCCAGGAAGAGAACAAGTCAGCATCTTCCAAGATCCAGCCAAGTTGGAACTTGAGGGACAGAGCAAGAAAGCAAAGAGCCCTGCTTTGGGCTGAGAATCAAACTTCCCCCACCCCCACCCCAGGTTAGCTACTGGATGGTGTCGAGGTTGATAGCAACTAAGGCACATAAAGTAACTAAGTTTGTGTTGTTGGGTTGATTATGCTGACCTGGAGCCAGAGGTCTGAGCATCTCTTGGGAGGATGACCAAATGCAATATAGCAAATATGGGGACTTCCTTCTATCTTCTCTTTGAAGTCCAATATTGTTTTCACTGTTTTGTTTTCTTCTGATTAATTATTTTGCTCTATTCAGTATCCTGTTTTGATAGGTTTTATGATGTTGTTTTTGGATTGATTTTACTATACCTGATTGAAAGAACAACTATTGTGAAGATAATGAGATCTATGGTATGTATTACTGTTATCCGGGTAACCTGTTCTGCAGTTCTGTACCAATTTCACTGCACTGTCTCCAATTGCTTTGGTCTGTCTTGTTCTGTTGTATTTTACTATTTTATAAAAAGAGTGAAAAATGCATTAGATGGGTCAATGGAGAATTCCACCCAGATTAAGGAGAGGGCTTGTAGTCCAGGCAGCGAGCGCCTCAGCGCAGTGTGGGCGCCTGTGAGAGCAGACGCCCCAGAAGAGAAGGCTGGTGATTGCAGTGGGCAGTGCCATGGCCATTAGGTCTCCAATTGCTTTCAGAGCTCATCTCTTATTATGACTTCCTCAGGTGCTTGTATGGAAATATTGGATTTAAGCTTTGCCCTGCTGTGGTTCAGTCTGGCTTTGGTTCCATTCTTTTTATTTTCATTTTTCCCTTTTGGAATGAGGGTGTTTATTTTGTGACATTGTTTGTTGGAGGAATTCAACTTTATGTCTTGAATTTTACAGAAACTCATTTCTAAAAGCCTGGAAAATTTGGACTTGGACTTTTCAGTAGTTCTCAAACTGTTGCGATTTTGTAGACGCTTAGAGATGGACTAAACAACTTTTACACAGTAAGACTGATATGGATCTTTTCTAGGGTAGGGGTAAAATGGTATGGTTTAAACATGAAATGAAGGCTGTTTTCCTTTCCTTGTCTCTGAACTCTTTGTTTGCTGCCTGCCCTGGGACGGACGTTCTCCAGCCTTTCACTCTCGGATTTCTGTTTTGGATCTGAATGACATTGGATTGAACCCACTTTTTAAAACTGTGAAACAAAATCCTCTTTTCAATTGTGAGTGCCAGTTATTTTGTCTAAGCCATGGAAAGTGTTAAAAGCACAAAAGATATGAGATTGTAAGAACCAGAAGGATAGAAGAGAACTATGTTTCGTAAAATAAGACTCTGTGTAATTTTAATTCTCAGTAAATTTTTGGAGATTTATTGGCAGTATCTACCAGAACACTCAAACATGGTCTGTGTTTCAAGTCTTCCACATAAATGCATGATCTATAAAATTAAATATGCATATATGTATAAATAAATTATGACAGGATTTTAAAAGGAAATGAATCACTTTGAAATTATATATGTCATCATTAATTTATGAAATTATATCTATAATTTAGAAAAGATATGTTCACCTGCTTTTCTTTAATAACATTTATTAAATACTTATTTATTCTTATATAAATCAGTAATGCTCACATTTTTGGAGAACTTTCCCTGTCACATGATAAAAAAAATGAGTCAAATCATTTTTATTAGTCATAAACCGATGTCAGGATGTTCAGTATGAATAGCATACATTTTATTAGTCATAAACATTAACAATGTCATGATCTTGCTTATAGATGACCTAGTGACACAATTTTATGTTAATAAAATTTTTAACAAATATTTATTATTGAGATTCAGATATTCACTACCCCAAGAAATTTAATTTTATAAGAAAATTTATAAAATTAATACTATCCATATAATTAAGAATATGCCACATTTAAATTCTCTTATTCTTGATACTTTAAATAATGAGAGAATAATATTTAAATTATAGCACAAATTTGAATGCAATTTACATTTCTACCATTTCTGTGTTGTTATGCTATACTTATTGTGTCAGATTTGAAAGAGTTAGAAGTAACCAAATGCTAACCCATGTAAGTACCCTCAGATGAGAACTGAACAGGGCAAGTAACTGAGTTCAAATCTTTATTTTTATAGTTTGATATTAAAGCCACATTAGGATTTGGCAGAATAAGTAGCTGAAGCATATTCAAATAGGGGCTTAATCAAGCAGATTTATTGCCTTTACAGTTTTGGGTAATTTACGGGATAGTTATTCTCCTGAGGAAGCCGAATACTAAACAGCTACCATGAATCTATCATTCCATATTTGGAAATTCACACTCCCTCTTGCACTCTCTTCCCCTCTCAGTTCTCACAGATTACTCTCGTTTTATGTGCCTTACACCCGGAAACATAAAAACACCGATAATCACATAAGCATCTGCCTACCACTGCAGCTTCTGGATCGTTCATGGTCACTGTGGATAATCCTGGTGAAGAAACCACGACATGTGTGCCTTAATAGCAGCACGTTTTCTCAGCACACCTTGGTGAGACTAAGACATTTGGTAGTCTTATTAATAAACGTAATTAATGATTGTAAGAAAGGTACATAATTTTCTTGAAGAAAAAAATTTGTAATTTTTATAGACTAGAAGTTTTTGCAAGCTGGTTTAAATAAAAGACAGATGGCTTTTTAATAAGTGCTTCCTACACCAATGCCCTGTGGTACTAAAAGGAAACAAGCCATGATTAAATTTTGTTTTAACCACAGTGTTAGCAATATATGATAATTAGAAAACTAATTATTGGGAACTTTTTAAAAATTACTTTCAGAGAATATACTCTATGTTGGAGATGTGGTAAGGAAATACAAGTCACAACAGTGCTATGCACAACAAATTTAAAAATCATATACTTCAGATATTTACAAAATAAAAAGAACAGGATCAAGGTATAGTTGGAGGCCTAGACAGTAACTCAGCAGCACAGAAGCTGCCAAAGCGCGGAGTCCTGCGCTCCACTGTTGACACCAATTAATTAAAAAAAAAAAAGATACAGGTGAAGGGGAGGAGAGGAAAGGAATGAAAACGTTTCAGACGTGTTACGTACGTACGTACACCGACTCCCCACCGGGATTGTAAACATTATGTAGTACACACAGGTACTAATGAAAAAGTGAAAAATGAAGAAAGCAGAACTACCCAGCCCAACAGGAAAGAACAAACACAAACACGCAAATGAAAAACTCTCAACTATAAAAATTCTCTACAAATGTAGAGAGGAATGTAAAAAATACATACTGAGTAAAGCATTATACCGTTTAGTCCTAAATGCCTGTATCTGGATTAAGGGATGCCTGTGAATCCCTGGATTGTCGGGTGTTGTCTCCTTGGTGGAGCAATGCACCGTGTGTGTAGCCAAGTGTGTTTCCAGGCTGTGAGGCCAGCAGGGAACGTCACCTGGGGCACCCCTCTGGAAAGCGTGTTTTTCCAGGGACTGTGTCCAGCCTGCTTTGCTTCGGGCCACGACCAACTGAACTGCTTGCCTTCCCTTACTGTGTGCCATGTTTCTTCCTCGGAGACAGGCGGAACTTTCTGAAAAGCAGAGGCCAAATAAACCTCTGCCTCACACCCATGTCTCTTTAGTACCGCTAAAGGTTAAACTGAGTAATGCAACATTAAGCCAGAATGCCGTGTGTTCATGATCTGCTATCAGATCATGAAGGCTAATGGTTCTTACACTGTATACAGGCAAGCAGACACGGTCTATTACGTATTTTCATTATAAATAATTACTAGTTCACAAGTTAGGACTCATAAATAGATACTTCACCAAAATTTACCTAGTCGTTGGTATGAACGTTCATGTGAACTACTTGTATTTATCTAAAGGAAAAACTAAACCTTAAGCATCTTTATGGTTTAGTGCTGCAACTTGATATATAAGGCAAAACCAGCCAGGTTGCAACGATTTGTGATAGTTGCGTTTCAGACACACGATTCCCAGATACGTTCAAAACACACTTCTGGTTCATAAAGTGAGCAAGATGCATGATTACCTTTCAAAGAATTTTGTGAGCATTTTTGACAAACCTTAAAAGTTCACGATTCCTGCAATAAATGTTGTAAGAAAATACTAGACTCTTGCAGGAACCAGGATAACTTACTATGTGAATTGCAAAGTTACTTTTTAAAAAGATCAAACACTTTAAAAATACACATAGGCACACGTACACACACAACTCCATAAATAGTGTTTATAAATTTCCCTTTCTATACAATTTTATTTATTGCTATCTGACACAACTAGAGGGATGTATTTTCTCTATTTCAATGGTACATTTTAATCCTTTGAAAGATGATTAAGACAACTTCTTCTTGTGATTGTCTGCAGTGAGGATGAAACACCTGCTCCAGACAGACATATTTTAAAACACCTAAAGACTGACCTCTCTGATACCCTCAGAGGCTTAGTCCAAGCTCTCTGCACCACAGAAGTATTTAAAACTATCTCTGCATAGCAACACTTACTTTAATGCAGACCATTCCAAATGCAGTTAAGAGTGGAACTATTACTTGATACTTTGAACTACCGTCTCAGCTCCTCGTTTCTAATGTTGTTTTTTTTCCCACTGTAATGCTGTTTTGATAGTTTTTAAAAAAGTATTTTTATCTAGATTTTTGGAAGAGTGCTGTAATGGAATGTTCAAAGCCAAAATAGGTTGAATGCAATGATCCTTTTAGTTTTCTTTGGCAACAATTTCCCATTTCATTGCTTCGGAATAACATAGTCTTTGCATAATGGCTTACTACTGTACAATTTCACTGTTTTGCAACTAAGGAATTTAACTTTAACTTTGTAATTTGCGTTCTGTCAAGGCCGTGACTGTTCCACCCCCTTGCATTGATTCTGGCAATTCCAATTAAACAAGTTTGTTTCGTGCAAGACTTCCCTTAAGAAAATCCTTTCAAGTAGCAAATTGTCTTTTTCTGTTATTAATAAGAAGGATGCTACTGCTTAATCCCCTCAGATTTGCACTCTCTCTTGTGCTTCCTCTACTGTTTCTTTGTCCTTCCCCCCGAATTCATGTGCTATGGATTTTGTATATTTTATTCTGACTGAATATTTCAGACATGAGCTTTTCACTTAAACTAATATTACGTGGAACAAAACAAAACTGATTTTACCTTAGAATGATCATTTATAATTTATTATCTACCCTTGAATATGTGACACAAGAAAAATACTCTGTTCAATAGCCAAAGGAGGAAAAAAATGCTAGCAACATTATCTGGGCTTTTTAACATATTATCCTTTTAGTTTCTCAAAAATAATTATTAGAATGTGATTATTTATTATTTTCCTTGAACTGTCGCACTTTATTATAAGTGATTAATTCTATAAATGATTATAAAAATGCATACATAATTGCTCTGGTTCCTTGACTTAAACTACATTGTATTTCACTCTGAGAATCAGTGAAGTATAAACTTATAAAAATAAAACCAATGACTGCAACATATTTCTCAATGCAATGCTCAGTACTAATCCATGGGGTGAGTAAACTGGATATAATTTACCTAACAAACCCTTAGAATCACTCAATTATTCACCTTTATCCTCAGTCATATCATTAAGATTGCTATTCATTTTATTGTCTATATTTGGAAAGGTTCTAAAATAAAAATTGATAACATGAAGAAAAGATGGAAGGAAACAGAGATATGGATCTTTTATAAGTGGAAAGAGGATCAGGAGTCTGAGGGAAGAGAAAGGAGGAAGGAAAGGGATGCAGAGAGGGTTTAGATGTGTGATGTATGTACTCCACCTCTCCACTGTGACTGCAAACATGAACTAATAAAATAAAAATTAAAATAGAGCATCCTTTTTCTTGGTAAAATATGGAATGTCATTGGTTAACACTTTCCAGATTTAAATTTTGAGTAAAATGTGTGGGATATCTGTGCAATGTCTTTAATACTGAAAACCAAACTAACATATTAAAGCACATATATAACAAAAATATATTTCACCTTATAATCCATTTACTAAATTCATTTTATTTAGCAATTTCTTCTGTTCAATGAAAATTATGAAAATTTTAAACTTGTACTCATTTTTAAATCTGCTTGTAAAATACTAAATTTGTCAGTGTTGAAAAATAATCCTAGTAAATATTTTAAGGAAAGCATCAAGTTATATCATACTTAAAATATAAGTATGAAATACATAAAATTTATATTTACAGAAAATTGCATTATAATGTAACATACTTTTCTTTCACAAAAATGCTATATCTCTATATTTTAATATAAGTATATCCAGTAGAATGTACTCAAAGGCACTGGTTTATTTGTATCATGTTTCTCTGGCTGAATATATACTTTAAATTTGCTACCATATGTGTAAACTACCCCATTTTAAGGAAACAATAACTACTTGTAAAATGTATGAACAATGTAATAATCCCACACATTTAGTGTCTTTTTAGACACTATGACATTAAATGTTTGTCAGAAATAATCTTATTGTATGGTTATTTGCTGAGACTGTTTCCTTAGTAATTTTTGTTTTGATGTGTGACCTTATTTTCTTTAATTCATGAAAAATCAAAACAAAGCAAAAGCAGAGTTTTAAATTTAGAAAATCTTATTTACCATAAGAAGAGAAAAACAGGTTGAATGGAGGGAAAAAAAGAAAAATTAATGTATATTTACGGATACAAATTCCCTAAGATGAATGTGAACCTATGTATACCTAAAATGTACCAGAAAAATTAACAAAAAGAAATAATAAAAAAAACTGTATGCAAATATACCGCCAAGGATTATATATTCTTTCTATAAATGTAAAGGCTTAAATTGAATAATCCAGGAACAGAGAGAGAGAGAGAGAAGAGAGAGACAGAGACAGAGACAGAGACAGAAAGACACAGAGTTTTATTTTTGCTTATTTTCCTATTACAGTTCTAATTTAAGTTTAAAATAATATTTTGTCATAGTCATACTGTGTTCATATTACAGATAAATGGTATTTAATTATCTTTTGACCTTGCTTCTCTGACTGTTAAATTTCTCCTTATCCAATAAGAAACAATTATGAAACTACACTGTGATGCTTCTGTATGATCCACACCCTTAGTCAGCGCCCAATTTTCTTAAAATTTTAAGGTTGAGCTTTTTTGGCAGTGATTAAAATTTTAATTAGGTTGTTAATTGTGAGTTCAATTTCTGAGCATCAATGATCATTACTGTGCCAATCTTTGAAAGCAAACTTGCTTTAGATAACTGGAACCTCATTTTTAAAAAGAATATCTGTGTCTGTATGACACATATCCAAAAAATGAATGATTATTTTGACAATAAGATGAGATTTTTGTGAGAAAGAAAAATAACCTTTCTTGCAAATTAGCAGTGAAATTTGCAACCGAACATAAGCTTGCTTAGAAATGTCATATTATAATTTCAAAAATGACTAAACATCTTCTCATTAGCCATTTTCAAGTGAAATGTTGATTACACTTCAGTCCTCAGTGTCTAGATCAGAATAACAATTAAATACTCTTATTAGCTATATCTAACCAGAAATGGGCTTGACTTTTTACCCATACTATTTATAATCATGCAGGAAAATCACAAAGACATTAACAAGCTCTTTGGTCCTTATCTAGGTATATCTATGGAGAGTCCACAGTAAGTTAATAAGTAATTCCACCCTCTTGTTCCTCACCCAGAGAATGACTCTGGAGACCTCTGTTCAGCTTGCTTCAAAGTTGTACAACGACTGGTGTGCTCCTCAGTTGTAGGACACTTCCCTACTTTGATCCATAGGCTTTGATGCCTAATAAAATACAAACAAGATTAAAGCAAAACAACTTATGTATATAATTTTTGCATAACATGCTTAAATTTTTAGTGTTTATGTGTTTATATTTTCCATACATATAAGAATATTCCAGTTTGGTGTATAATTAAAATGAATTTATTTACCTCATGATTTGAAGTGTAACAGGGTTTTCTACGATTCCTTATGCCATTTTTACACTCATTTTGTTGACTGTTTTATCTAGGATCATAAAATATTTCCTGGGGAGAAATAATAATCCTTCAGTGTTAGGGTCTAGGCTATGAATCAAAATAGCAGGAAAATATATATTCATAAAAAAATAAGCATTTTACTTTACCACCATGCTCTAGGCATAGATTATATGTATATATGATTATAATAAATCTATTTTCTTTATATGTTTATTTTCTAATTGCTGTAAACAATTGCTTTTCTTATAAATATTTGTGTAAAAGTGGTTTTATAGAATAAGGACATTTCAATGTTAATGAAATCATTATTTTGTATTAGTTATTAAACTATCATCTGAGATATGTCTATATATATATATAATGCTTTACATTTCAAAGACTATGAAATTAGTTAATTTCCTAAATTATACCTAATATTAGTTGGCCCAGATTAATAATTCAGATTTTCTAAATAGAATCCATCACTTGGTACTGTTTGAAAAGTTTTTATTTTATTGTCTGCCTTTATATTTTTAAATAAAATTTTAAAACCTTGGTTATGTGGGGACGGACCTCATGGGTAGTGTGGTTGCCTCGTGGCCATAGAGCTCTGGATTCAACGCCAACATCTCAAAAGGAGGAAAAGAAGGAGAAAGAAAAGAATAAAGAAAATGGAGAAGGAGAAAGAGAAAAAGAACAGGAGGAGGAGAAACAAGGAGAGAAAAAAGAGAAGGAAGAGAAAGTTAAACACCTCCAACATTCAGTGGCATAACATAGGCATTTTCCCTCCAAAAGCTACAAACGGGGATACAAAAGAATCCAAAGCTGTCTTTTCTTGCCGTTGTCTTCGGAGAATCCGTGTACCTCATTTCTCCAGATTTTTGGGATCTCCACAGCACCATCAGCATCACACTTACAGCTTTATACAACGCTCTCTCAGGGGCAAGCTACCTGACCTCCCAGGACTTGTGAAATCTCAGGGAAAGCCTTCGTGACTCCACAACTCTTACGTTCTCTGTGCACCTAAAACTAGCACCATACACATGACACCAGTGTTTGCCAACAGCTGGAGCAGTAGCCAGGCTTCTTTCTGTTTTGCCTATGTAGGAAAAGTGCCCGGATTGCGGAAAACTTTGCACTTAATCCTGAGGAACAACCTCTCTAGGCTTCTGTCAGTCTGGAATAGGGTGCTCTGGGGTCTTCACTCAGTGACGTCTTTCACCTTCACAAATCTGAAGCTGCAAAGACTAGAGTCCTGCTACTTCTTGTGATGTTCTCAAGCCACCTTTTCTGTTGCCTTCTGAAATTCTTGACTTTTTCTTTCTAATATGTTTAGTAAGCAATTTGTTCTCTGTTCCATCTTTGCAGACCAAAACTTTACTGGTTTTTCTTTTCTGGCCAAACCCAAAATGTTTTAAATCACTATGCTGGGCCCTTTGCTCTTGATTCTCAGCATAAACCTAGCCGAATGCCCCCAACAATAGCCATGCCATCATTTCAAGGTTAGATTCTCTTGAAATTTCTTCTGTCCAATAAATTAGTCCGGTGCCCTTAATCTCAGTCTTAGGAAATGTCTTTGGACTGGAACCAAATGCAGACAAACTTTCCACTGAGCTGGGACACGTGCTCTGGGGTTCAAAATCACTGCAGTTCTTCCCAGAAGAAGCCTCCAGAGCCTTGTCTTTTGAGTTCTGACCACCTCTATAATAGCACAACCTAAGGTTTTCCAGTTCTACTTGTTAAATTTGCATTTCTAAATCTTTTCAAACTCACCACATAAGCCAGTCCCAACAACTCCTAAAACACACAGTTAGGTATAATCACAGCAATAACCCAATTCTTGGTACCAAATTATGTCTCAGTTATTTTTCTCATTCCTGAGATGAAACAGTCAACACCCTAAATTGAAAGGAAGTTTTGTAGAAGTTTTAGAGGTTTCACAGTTCATAATTAGCTGGCTCCAAGCCAGAGTCATGATAGACAGACATTGGAAAGGGGAAAAGGTTCGTGGTGGGCTGGAGGTAGCAAAGCAACAAGGAACAAGCACAGATCTTTCTGTCCCTATGTTTCATCCAGGCCACTTTGGGTATGCAGCACACATATCCTTAATTCTAGTGCCCTTGGTCCTGGCTTTGCACCATGAATCAATCCCAGTATCCCACATCTTAAATCAAGGCATCTCTAAAAAGGCCGAATCTACAACCGCATGAGAATTCCAAGAGACATCAAGACACAAGCCATAAAAACATCGCAACTTTGAACCACAGGAAATCTCCCAGAGACCAGCATCGCGGCCTGACTCTTTGGGACCGGGAACCTCCTGGACCCGCAGAGTCGCCTGGGCTGTTTGGATTGGGAATTTTGCGGAGACTGGCATCTTGGTCAGGTCTGTTTGGGACCAGGAACTTTGCAGAAACCAGCATTTTGGCCTGACTCTTTGGGACCTGTAGGCCCAACCATCACTCACAGGGAGCCTCCTGGAGACCTGCCTGGGACAAGGTACGGTGGCCTGGCCTGCCTGAGATTCCACAGGCTTCAGGTTGACCACACCCAGCATTTGCCTTACAACTTAGGGAGCCAGGAGCCCACAGAGGGGAGTTAGGACCCTGTGAGGAAGCCAAGAGCCTGTAGGGGAGCCACTGCCCCTCCAGGAACTGAGGGTGCAAGAGGTAATTTCCCACACATGCAGAGAAAGCTTTGGAACACCGCTCATAGCAAGGAAATATAGAAAAATGACAAAAGGAAAGACCAAAGGCAGGCTCAAAGCTCTAGCCCTCCCCAAGAAAGCTTAGAAGCCGTGTACATAGAAGAAAAAAGAATCCATACACCTGAAATGTCTGAAATGATATTAAATGAAATAAATATGCAAATAGGGAAAGCTATGGAGAAATTCAAATCAGAAATACTTGCCCAGGTAAAAGAAGAATTGATAAAAATTGTGATAGAAATAGTGAACGCATCTAGTGAAAAAACAGCTAGGAAATTAGAGGAACAAAGCAAACAGATAGAATCCCTGAATGAACAATACAAGAAACAAACAGAATGCATACAGCAGATTCAAAGAGATATACAGGAAATCAAAAATTCTATTGAAAGCTGTAAAAAC